>APFE030027898.1:0-20186 GCA_000404065.3 Pinus taeda | reverse complement strand
CTAGCCCAGCATAGCCTACCTAACATAGTCTAGCCTAGCCTAGCTAAGCCTACTCTAGCATAGCCTGATTTATCCTACCCCAGCGTATTGTAGCCTGGCCTAACATAACCTACTCTACCCTAGCCTAGCGAACTTTAGCCTAGCCTAGATTAGCCTCTTTAACTTAGCGTAGCCTAACTTACTCTATCGTGGCCTACTCTAGCCTAACCTACTCTTGTCTAGCCTACTCTAGGTTCACCTAACCTATTCTAGTGTACCAGCCTAACCAAGCATAGCCTGCTAGCCTAGCCTACTTTGGCCTAACCTACTCTAGTCTAGCGTACTTTAGCTTACCCTAGGTTAGCCTACCCTAGCCCACTATAGCTTATCTTACTCTAACCTAACCTACTATTTTCTAGCCTACTCTATCCTAGCTTAACCTAGTCTTGCCTAGCCTAGCCTAACCTAGCCTACTCTAGCCTACCTAGCCTAGCCTACCTTAGCCTAATTTATCCTATCCTAGTCTAGCCTAGCCTAGCCTACTCTAGCCTACCCTATCGTACTCTAGCGTAGCCTAGCCTACTCTATTCTAGCCTTGCATAGCCTACTCTTTCCTAGCCTAGCCTACTCTTGCCTAGCGTAGACTACTCTAACCTACCCTAACCTAGCCTATCTTAGCCTAATATATCCTAGCCTAGCCTACTCTAGCCTAGCCTACCCTAGCTGGCCCACTCTAGCCAAGCCTACTCTAGCCTAAATTTGCCTAATCTATCCTAGCCTAGCCTACTCTAGCTTAGCCTACTCTAGCCTACGCTAACCTACCATATCATACTCTAGCCTAACTCAGTCTAGCCTAGCCTACTCTACTCTAGCATAGCATAACCTACTCTTGCCTAACATAGCCTACTCTAGCCTAACCTACCTTAGCCTAATCTATCCTAGCCTAGCCTAGCCTACTATTTCCTAGCCTACTCTAGCCTAGCTTAACCTAGTCTTGCCTAGCCTAGCCTAGCCTAGCCTACTCTAGCCTACCTAGCCTAGCCTACCTTAGCCTAATCTATCCTATATTAGTATAGCCTAGCCTAGCCTACTCTAGCTTACCCTATCGTACTCTAGCCTAGCCTAGCCTACTCTTTCTAGCCTTGCATAGCCTACTCTTTCCTAGCCTAGCCTACTCTTGCCTAGCGTAGACTACTCTAACCTACCCTAACCTAGCCTAGCTTAGCCTAATATATCCTAGCCTAGCCTACTCTAACCTAGCCTACCCTAGCCGGCCCACTCTAGCCAAGCCTACTATAGCCTAACTTTGCCTAATCTATCCTAGCCTAGCCTACTCTAGCTTAGCCTACTCTAGCCTACGCTAACCTACCATATCATACTCTAGCCTAGCTCAGTCTAGCCTAGCCTACTCTACTCTAGCATAGCATAACCTACTCTTGCCTAACGTAGCCTACTCTAGCCTAACCTGCCTTAGCCTAATCTATCCTAGCCTAACCTAGCCTAACCTACTCTAGATTATCCTACTCTAACCTACACTAGCCTACCCTATCGTACCCTAGCCTAGCCTAGCCTACTCTAGCCTACCCTAGCTTACCCTACCCTAGTCTGGCCAACTCTAGCTTAGCCTACTCTAACCTACCCTCGCTTAGCCTAGCCTACTTCAGCCTAAGCTAGCCTAGCTTATTATAGCACAACCTAACCTTGCCTAGCCTAACCTACTCTAGCCTAGCCTACTCTAGCCTACTCTACTCTTTCATAGCCTAACCTAGCCTGTTATAGGCTCGCCCAGTCTAGTGTGGCCTAGCGTATGCTACCCTAGTTTAATATATACCTAACCTAATACTAGACTACCATATTCTAATATAACATAACCTACCATACCCTGTCCTAGCCTAGACCTACCCTATCCAAACCTATTCTAAACTACCTTATTGTATGTTGGCTTAGCCTAGCTTAGCCTAGCCTAACCTAACTTAGCCTAGCCTAGCCTAAGTGTTGGTTTGACATTTGGATTTCACTCAATTAAAAGTGAATACTCATCACAGAGCTCCTTCGACATTTCAATTTCCATCATTACCTAGCTGAAGAAGGAATTACAAAATTACTCATTACAGCGTTGGTTTGACATTTGGGTTTCACTCAATTAAAAGTGAATACTCATTATAGAGCTCCTTCAGACATTTCAATTTCCATCATTACAGGGCTGAAAGAAAGAATTAACAGAAAGAAAAATAAAAAATATAGGCTATTCTTGTTGTGGTTTGACTAAGAAGAAATGAACGCAAAGAAATCTGAAATGAAATCTGACATGAAGGGACTGGGGTACCTGTGTAATTATTCTTGTTGTGGTTTGACTAGGAAGAAATGAACGTAAAGAAATCTGAAATGAAGGGACTGGGGTACCTGTGTAATTGTAATTGAAATTGAATCCCTCGGAATTCATCATGCTTTACGAACTCTTCAATTGGACGTTGTTTTCTATCGAACCTCTTGAATACCCTGCATCAGATTTGAGATAGACGACATTCATGCATTAAAATGGCGGAAATGAATTAAAAACATGTTACAGACAGAGCACAAATGAATTAATGAGAGTATGTACCTGAAATTAAAATAAGCTATTATTTAGAGAGAGCCGTGACTGTTCAGTTTGCTGGAACGCCCTTCCTTTGACGTTGGGAAGCGAATAGATTCATACTCACGCGATTCAGATTCAGAGGCACAGAAAGATTCGTGACCGTTGTATTGAGAGAGAGTCATGACTGTTCAGTTGCTGGACCGCCCTTCCTTTGACGTTGGGAAGAAAAAAGACTCACACTCATGCTACTCAGATTCAGAGGCACACGAAGATTCATGCACAGGCACAGACATGCATCAGACAGGCACACAAAGATTCATGCACAAGCACAGACATGCATCTGAAAGGCACAGAAAGATTCATGCATAGGCACAGACATGCATCAGACAGGCAAAGAAAGATTCATGCACAGGCACAGAGACACTCATGCATCAGATTCCCAGGCACAGAGTCACAGAGACACTCATGCATCAGGATCAGACTTGTAAAGCGGGACATCGGCAATTCCTACGTGGAGGATTTCAACCACGAATCCCAAAGAAAACATTCTAAACTAAGTTCTGGATTCCTTATCTATCCAAACATTTCAGTTTCTGTTCTTTGGACTCAACTATTGGCGAGATCCATAAGTAAATATTGGTAATACAAATTCTCTTTCGCTACGTCTATGAATATTAGGAAGATTTAAATTGGTACATTACTACAAAAAAATATACATATAAATAAGTTTCAGTGGTAAATAACTCAAATACAAATAATATTTTTTCTACATCCATGAGAAATAACTTTAAACTCATTCTTACGATGAACACATATTATAAATATAAAATTTATCATAAAATTTTAATAGATACCGACCAGAACATAAAGATATTAAAGGCTATCCATTATTTTCAACAGAAAACAATAATTCAATGCATATAGTATCGATCCATTATCCTGATCAGAAGCAAGTTTAGAAATACCTGTAAGTCCAAAGCCGGTGAATGAAATTGCACATCTATGAGAGCAGTAATTCCTCCCACGGAGCAGCAACATCCATATCCATCCCAGACATCTCTCAGCGAGCATTGCTTCTTCTGTTCTCATAACAAAAAGAAAAAAAACGGGATAGAAAATATATTTTCGTAATACAAACCTGTTAGTAGCTTCAAGAAGAAGGTTGCAAGTTTTTTGAATTCTATTCAATTTTAAATTATTTTTTTAAACTAAGATTTGTACAGATAGTTTTTGACCTTTTCCGAAATGTAATGAGATCAACATGTTAAGCAAGACATTGACAATTGATAATTCAGAATATTTGGACCACAATTTTCAAGACATGTTACTATTTGTTCTTAATGCAACCATAAAGGATCTAACAATCTTCAAGAAGAAGGCTATAAGTTCTTGAATTCTATTCAATATGGAACAACTCTATTTTAATTTTGGGACAGGTAGTTTTGACCTTTTCACAATCACATTTTTTAAATTTAAAATAATTTTTTTATAATTTTAATAGAGATTCTATAAATATTTATAGTGCTCTTTTCAACGAATACATTAGCTTCTATCTCTTGAACAATCTTTCTTTCCAACTCATACATTATCCTCCCTCTCATTTCCCTTCCCTTTCAACTTTAAGTACAATTTTAAATTAAAATTGGCGGGCCTCACTGTGCAAAAAAACCCAAGTATATTTAAATGCTGACTTGTTTTTTTTTTTCAATTTTTCATTCAATATTTTTAGATTTTCATTTTCTTTTAATTCTTTCTTTTTATTCAAGGTATTTTTTAGTATTGTTTTATTACTTATTATTATTATTATTATTATTATTTATCAACTTTAATTTATCTTAAATTTGTGAATTCTTAACTTTCTTTTTCATTGGATTAAGTTTCATATTATTTCCACTAAGATTCATTTGAAATTTATGAACCAATAGCAGCTAAAATTAATGTTGAAGTTGTAACTCAAATCTATTAACTTCTTTGGTAACATATGAAGAGTGGTATGGGATTTAAATTTAGCATGTCATTAATTTCCATTGGTATCTAAAACAATAATGAAGGTATTAGGGTAAGAAGAAGTTAATGTTTACCTAAGAATTAGAAATACCAATGCCTTTTATTTCTAAAACAATAATGAAGTTTATTCCATGGATCACATGTGACTCAAATGTGACTTAATTTAGTATCTAAACCAGTGTTTTATAAATCTATACTCTTTTTGATTGGTATTGTAAATGCGCTTATCTCACAACTATCTTGATTCCTTGTCTCCTCCCAAGCTCTCTTTAATCTCAACTTTTAGTCTACATTTTTAAATAATCAAAGAATCATTTTGCTATTGGATGGAAATTTAAGCACTATGAAATTTTCCAACAAGGATATTTGGGATAAGTTGGAGGGACCTTAGCATGAAACTACAAATATTGATACAAACAATCTTATTATAATAGACTTGAACAACCTTATACGTATCCCACGGTTACATTTATATTTTCTTAGGGTATTTATCATCATGGTAACCACACTTGTGTATATTTAGGATTATGAAGGAATCAGGAATGTTCCCATTAAATAAATCTTAGTGGTACCCATTACTACAAATATCATGAAAAAATGTGTAGCCATGGGGACCAGACTTGTGTATATTTAGGATTTTGAAGGAATCGAGAATGTTCCCATTAGATAAATCTCAATTATATCCATTACTACAAATATCATGACAAAACTTGTAGCTAGAATGTGGTTCTCGTATTCTCTTTTCAAGTACAATTTCTTCCTTGGAACATGCAAATCAAACTATAATTAAGAGGCTTATACTAGGAAATGAAATTGTAAGCCAAAATGGTAAGGTATAGGTTGTTCTATAAGAAGAAATAAGGAGTTTTCTTGAAGAAGATATCAATCAAGAAACTTTGCAACGGAATTGTGCTTTTTGACAACTCACACGAGAAAACATTTGTTTTCCTCCCCTCTTTTTTAGCATTAATTTATAATTCTAGCACTACTTTTCTTTTCTTTTCAAGAAAAAAATTCTAGGGAAACTCAAGAAGTGCTTGTCCACATTTGTGGATGGCATCTTAATAAATCTATTGGTTTAGATCGGTATGGCTAACCTATGCAAATTTAAGTCTCATACCTATTGCCATAAATCTAGCCAAATGCCGAAAGTCATTTACTTAAGTCGAACACATGTTGCCATAAATCTAGCCAAATGCCCAAAGTCATTGACAACAACCATTTGAGCTAAACCTTTGGGCTAATTCGAGCACCACTTGACATGTTCTTAATGATATTTTTCTTAAATATATGCATTTTATTTCTTTGCATCTTTCTTTCTTCGAGTTATTCTTTTACCCTTTTGTAACTTTACTTCCATATGTTAGATCTTTTCCTTCTATTTTTAACATGGCTATATGCATTACTATTAACTCTTGTTGTGCTTTTGCTATGTATTACACTAGTTGTACTTTTATTCCCATGGGCATATTTTTTTTGGTCATTTATTGGACATTAATAAAATGATCTCAACTTATGTTATCTACCAATTAACTATGCTATGAAGATTTTAAATTTCACTATCTATTGTTTTGGATAGAATTTCAAAAATCTTGATCGCTTTTAGCTTTGTGCCTATATTTTTAGCAATCCAGAATTACACAATCCAATTAAAGAGCTTAAATAAACATCAAATGAGCTTAAAGAGATGACCAAGGAGCTTAAAAGAAAGGTATCTCACTCTACATACTATGCCAACCATGAACTATTGGTGGGTAGAACATTGTCCTAAGTTTATTTTTGATAGGCTATGACATATTATATCTGTCAAGGAATAGGAACACTACAAAGGGAGGTCTATATTTGGAAGAGATGACACCCTTGTACATGTAAAATGACCAAAAGAATAGAGCATTTAGCCAAGCATGTTGATGCAAATAGATTTGTGTATACAAGTCAAACTTCAAAATTTTCACTTTAAGGACAAACTAGAAGCATTCTTTGGAGATATAAATAAGCATTCAAGTTTGAGAACTTGTTTCTAGGTAACTTCATTATATGGATATACTTTTTCAGATGTTAATAAGAGATTTCCATTTTTGTACATCTTCTCGTATATTTTTAATAAGAGGACAAACAAGATGCTCCCAAATATGCTTGAATTCAATCTTCACATTTATCAATGTTTATATGTTATTTTAGGATTTTCCCCATGTAACTCTAAAGGTAAGATTTGAGCAAGGGATAAAAAAAATCATTCAAAATTCCCCCATAAACAAAACTAATGTAATACTGAAGGAAATTACAAATGATCATATGATTTGAATCCATACCCTTTCTAATTTGATTACATTGTCTAATTGGCATTGAATATTTTGTTTTTCATAGAGAAAAGTACTCTTTCTTACTAGAAAGGCGACACAGGAAAAAGGGTTGAAGATGAAGCTTACCAAAATTTATAAATGTATAATAGGTGGAGACAACAACAAGTGTTCTAATGTGAATAAGATTTCTTTAACTAAGTGATGGGTACTAGCCATCAATATTTAGGTGCTTCTATAGGAGTTTGTAACCACCCATATTGACCTTAACAACCATGGCGTCTTCGACTAATTAATGGTGCCCTTGGAGAGCGACGTTGACCCGTGGGAGACAAACATGGAAATGAAAATGTATAAAATGGATATAAAAAACATTGATAGTATTGGTAAGAAAAATAAACTATTAAAACTTCAAACATACTTGTAATAAACACACCCATAATGAAATCAAAAGATTTAGTGGCTCAGCCTAAGGGTTAGCTCTACTGGTCAAATAAGTGCCTCGTCATTCGGGAGGTCACAGGGTCAATTCTCCCCAAAGCCCTTGGGGTTAGGCCTAGCTATTGGCCACAGGGCTTGATACCCTTGATCAAGCTCAAATATTTCTGTGGATGTAGCAACCCCCTAGTGACCGTGGGTGTCCGTGAACGACATGTGAAAAAAGAAAAAAAGAAAAAAAAGAAAAAAGATTTAGTGGCTCATAGTTGAAATGCATTGGGAATTAGAATGGAATTATTATGAAAATGTTGGGTATGTGTTATATTATTTGACTGCTTAGATACACATGTGATTTTTATGCATCATGAGAAAGGGGGGTCACAGTGGGGTCTTAGCCCCCCTAAAAAATATTTGGATGGTTTTTAATGTCCACTTTTGACGATTTTCAACACACAATTTTCACTTTTGGTGGTTTTATGGCAGATAATTATTGTATTCCATGGTAATGTAATTCTAATTAAATAAATATATATGAAAAATAGATCTAGGTTTAAAGGATGCCACATAATGTACAAATTGTATTGTAACATTGTAGAGTAATATTATATACTGAAAAATCTTTCTAGTTTTCCAAATTTGGATTTCCCTCATGAGATCTCCATTTTAAATGTTTGTGTAAGTAATTGCATTTTTTTTTTCTTTCTTTATTTTTTGCTCTCCCTTTGCTTTTGAAGAGTCGATTTTCGATAACTCTACCCATTTGTTCATTTTTTATACTCAATATCTCAATACACGTTGCATCTCCAATGACTGTTACTCTCCACCTTTGACATCAATGTCAGAGGGATATAAGAGGCTATTGATATCAATTTTTGCTAAACATACTTGTTGCTACCACTTAAATCAAATGATACCAATTGAAGACAGATAAAGAAAGACTTAGGAAACATGCAAATTTTCCATCTCATAGTATATTGTAATACACTTTGCTCCCCTTAAAATTTTTGCATCTCCTTCCGATACAAGTATTTTTATTTGGTATCGATTAAATGAGTTGTACTACAATATTTCAGTTTACATTTATTAAGGACATATGCAATGTTTGAGGTCCTAGTTATTGTTGCTACAATTTACCAAATTCTTCCTCAGTTTACATCCTTTATATGAGAATGTGATCTCATTTATGTTATCAACCATTTCACTTAAATGTAAAACATTTTTGTTTAAACCTTCAACAAACAAGACTTCTTTAGATTGACTTTTCTCATTGGCAAGGCCAACTAGTCTTTTTCCCATTATTCTGGTTAATGTATTGTCTCTGAGAATGACACTGGAACTTTTGACTTTCTTTAGTGAGATAATTTTTTATTTGTCTCATGTTATGTGACTCGAGCAATAACTATCTACTTACCATTGGTCCTCTTTATCTTGACTACACATAGCTAAAATGCATTTTTTGCTTTATTTATTCTTTCTTTTTCCATGTTGATCTAGGTGGATATTGGACCCCACTATTGTACCATTATTTCATTCAGTTTTGTAATTGTAGCATAGTTTACTATTTTTGGTAGTTTTTTTGGTGTTGAAATTCCATAGCCATTTTGAGGCCCTAGACGACGTTTTTTGGAAAATGAGAAAACATCATTCTACGATTAACGTTTTCAGTCAAAAGTTATAGTCATCGAATAGATATTTCTAGCGAGGTTCGTTTGTGTCAAATAGAGATCATATACCAAAGTTACAACCCTGAGAAGTTGATGTACAAATTCACCCCAATGGGGCCTATAGTTTTGGCGCTTCATCTCCTAGGGTTATGTTTTTGGATGTTTAGGGTTTTCCATTGTTTCCCAATAATAAATAGGCATTCGAGCTTCATTGTAACATAGTTTAGAGGCATGTAGCCACCACATTTCTTCTTAGAGATAAGCTACCATCACCTAAGATAGTTTATTTCCATTCTATATGTAAGCATATTTTAGTTCTTTGAATGAAATGAAATGAAGTTATTTCTATTACATCTATGTGTTTATGTTTGTATTTGTATTTTGTTGCATTCTTGCATAAGCCTGAATCTATGGTATCAGAGTGGTCTTCTCTTTCTCTGTTTTTCTTTGCATGTCTAGAATGAGGTTGGGGTATAAGGAGTCAGGGCTCGAACTAGTTGAACCTTTTCAATACCAGCATCGCAAACACCGACAACCTCCCATAGCGAAAAAAAAGGAAAGACGAGGGAGCAAGAGATCCCTTCAAAATATTGCTTGAAGAATCCCTCGAGCGACAGAGGAACATGATGATGGACAAATTTTCCAAGATCCTACGGTAGATGCCACATGTGACACATCTTCATCTAGGAGCCACTCTAGAGGCACCACTCCCTTCAAATTACAAGTCAACTTTGACATTCCAATATTTGAAGGCCAGATAGATGCAGACATCGTAGATAGATGGTTAAATCTTTTGGAAGGGTATTTTTTTAGTTCACAATTTTTCCAATAGGGATAATATTACTTTTTCACTCCTCAAAGTTTCCCCCCACATCAAGAATTGGTGGGAAACATACTTTGAGCAGAAGGACGAGAGGGAACCCTCATTGTTTTTAGCCACACCCACTTGAAACTCTTTTTGAGACACCATCAAGGAGTATTATTAACCTATTGGGAGATATAGAGATAAGTACATAAAGTGGACCACACTATAGTAGGGAAGGGACCAAGACGTGCCGAAGTTCACAAACATTTTTCACACACTTCGCACTAAGTTGGCTATCAAGGATTTTGAGCGGCATCTTGTAGTCAAGTACCAAGGCTTTCTGCACAAATACATCTAGGATGAGATGGAGTTCCTGGACATCTCGTCACTTGGAACTGCTCATCGATATGATGTCAAGATTGAGCAGAAGTTTAAACAGATGAAGCGAGACTTTGGACCTGTGAATCTGAATCAAGGGAAAGGTGCCTCCAAATAATAGAACAAAGGACAAAGTCAAGGTGGGGTGACCCAAGACAACCCATCGAAGTCGCAATCAAAGAACGACACCAGGAAGACAAAGAAGGACATAGGAAAGTGGTGTGAGTTCCACAAGAGCCCCACTCATAACACAAGCGAGTGTCGAGCCAAGCAATCACTAGCCAAGTAGTCTAAGTCCGAACTAGACAAGGGAAATGAAAAATGGAAGTGGATTATTGATGTAGATTCCAGCGCCACTATTGCCACCACCAAGATCTAGAAGATTGATCCTGAAGATATAGAGGGGGAGCGTCTCTTCCACTCACATATGGGTGAAGGGTTCGTCGTTGCAATTCATTGTCAACAAAGGAAGCCAAAAGGACCTCATTTCAGAAGAGTTCATGAAGCAGCTGGGCCTACCGACCACACCAAACTTGCATTTGTACACCATCAGGTGGGTTCACCAAGGATGAAATCTCCACATCAACCAACAGTGTCACCTTCCCTACAAAATCAAGCCCTTCCTGGATGAGGTATTGTGTGATGTTGCTCCTCTTGAACTTTGTGATGTATTATTAGGCCAACCATACAATGGAAGTGTCTTGTTATGTATGATTCAAGGCCTTACACTGTTATTATTTCTATCGGTAATAAGTTATACAGGATACCAGAGCTAGCCCTACTTAGCATCATCTCTTTGATCTCTGCTAAGAAATGTAGTAAGATCATCTCCCAAATTGGGAAATTTGTTTTCTTTCTGATTCACTCTCAAAGTAAGGGGAAGATCGTTTCCACATCCATGGCCCTCAGGAATGGTTCCTCCACACAGTAGAAGCAGGTGGATATGTTTGTGGAAAAATACATGGACATCTTCTCCTCACCCATAGGGGTACCCTTTCACTATTAGGTTAAGCATTCGATCGATATGACTCCTGGAGCACCTATACCCAATGAGCCGATATATCGTTGTTCCATTTTAGAAAATGAAGAGACTTATTGGAAAATCCAAGAGTTGCTAAAAAAAAGGACACATCAGACTAAGTTCCTCACCTTGTGGAAGCTCGATTATACTTGTACAAAAGAAGGATGAGACCTAGAGGATTTGAAATGATTATAGGGAACTAAACAAGATCAATTTGAGGAACATGTATCCAATCCCATGAATTGATGACCTTCTGGACCAACTCAAGGTGGGCCAAGTATTTCAGCAAGATCGATCTGAATTCTATCTATCACCATGTTCCAATAGATCCGACAGATGTATGGAAGACTGCCTTCAAATACCTAGAAGGCATTTTTGAATGGTTGGTTATGTCTTTTGGTTTGAAAAAATCCCTTGCTACTTTTATGAGGCTAATGGTGACATCTTGCAGACCTTCACAAACTCATTCATGGTTGTTTATCTGGACGGCATCCTCATCTTTAGCAAGAGTTAGAAAGAACAATTGCAACACATTTGGCTGGTCATTCATACCCTGCGGCAACACAAACTATGTGCCAACTTTGATAATGCACCTATGGCATGAGCTAGGTCTAGTATCTGGGTTACATCATAGATGAGCAAGGCGTGCATATGGATCCATCTAAGATCCAAGTAATTCGGGATTGGCTAGCCCCAACCATGCTAATAGAGCTTCGCAACTTTTAGGGCCTTGCAAATTTATATCGGAGGTTTTTGTTGGGATTCACCCATATCACTTTGCCTTTGAGTCATATTACTAAGGGCAGAGCGGAAAAAAAATCCTCGTCTGAGTCCCAATAGAAGGTTTTTGTTGATTTGAAGCACCACCTTTGCTCTACACCAATATTCAAATTTCTAGACCTACAACAACCATTTGAAATTGACATAGATGCCTCCAACTATGCTATTGGTGCAGTCCTCACCCATCACAGGCATCAAGTGACCTATCATAGTGAAACACTTTTTGATACAATTTGAAAGTACCCCACATATGATAAAGAGATGTGTTCCATCATGCCGGATTTCTGGAAATGTAATCATTATATTCTAGAGAAGGAGATGATCATCCACACCTATAACCATCCTCTTCAATTTATACAGACACAAGGGAAGTTGCAGAACAATCTCCATTAGAAGTGGTCAACATATATGCAACAATTCCACATTGAAATTAAATATAAAAGGGAAACACCAATCATGTTGTATACTACCTCAACCAGCTCCCAGTTGCATCATTGACTATTGTTCTTAACTCTTGTGGCCACGGGACCTTTGGATCGATGCAACTGTCCAAAAAATATCCAGAGTTCACCTCCACATATTAGATGCTAGTGGATGGCAAACAAGTTCCTGAATTCCACCTTCAGTACACATTATTATGCTACCTGGGCTACCTTTTTGTTCCTTCAATTGAGTGTGCCAAGATGATTTGGGAGGCACACTACAGTTAGGTCGTAAGACACTTTGGTGTGGAGAAAATTATGGTCATATTACACAAGTACTTTAAGCCAAAACTCTAACAAGATTTTGGCAAATATATCAGATTTTGCATTGCCTATGCCATTTTCAAGCCAATCATAAATAAGTAAGGCTTGTACACTTCTTTGCCTAATCCAATCTAGCCTTGGGAATCCATCTCCATGGACTATCTATCTAGCCTTCCTTCTACCAAACATGGTAATGATTGTGTATTTGTGGTCGTGGAAGAATTTTCTAAGATGGTTATATTGGCGGCCTGTAATAAGAGTATCACAGTAGAGTACACTACAAATTCTTCTTTAAACAAGTGTGTGTACATTTTGGGATTCCCCAGATCATTATATCATATCAGGATACAAGGTTCCTGAGCACATTCTAGTCAAGCCTTTGGACACTATTAGACACCAAGCTCACCAAGTCGACTGCATTCCATCCCCAGATTGATGGCTAGACAGAGGTCATCAACAGGATGATAGTGCACATACTCTACATGTACAACTCCAAGAATCCATGAACTTGGTATGAGAGTCTTCTCTATGTGAAACAAAATTACAGAGCTCTCCATATCTTGAATGGTCAATGTCCCTTTCAAGTGGGTCTAGGATTTCAACCATTATGTTTAATTTATGTTGCCATTCCTCATGCAACTAGATAGAAATAATCCACACATGTTCTATCTGAGGTTGATAAAGTAACTAAATTTATTGAATGCATCCAGCACATCTGCCAGTAGGTTCACGACATCTTGGAGAAGTTCAATTCCAAGTACAAGCAGTGACATGATCAACATTGGGTGCCACATAAGTTTCAAGTGCGCGACAAAGTGTGGTTGAATTTGCAGAAAGATCACCTTACCGTAGCACACTGGAAGATCATACCACTCAGATATGGGCCTTAAAACATTCCCCCATTCCTTGGATTGCACTCAGTGTTCAATGTAGACTGCCTTCGACCATACTTTCCACCATTACTAGACACATCAAATATTGTAGAACAACTCACACCAACAAAGGTAAACTCAGAATACATGCAATAGGCCACAACTGATCGGATCATGGACACATAGATCAAGAACACTCAGTAGTAGAATATCCAAATGTAGGATGCTTTCAAAGTTGGCCAACTCTTGCATCAAGGCAAGTGGCTCACCAGGGACCAAGTTCAATGAAGTTTCCCCATCTTATGGAGGCTCTCAATGCAATGGGGTCCATTGCTTCCTAAGGGGGGAGGAATGATCCAAGTGGATATTGGTGTCCACCCACCTATTCCACTTGGACCCCCACCATTGGACCATTATGTCTTTCAGTTTTCGTAATTGTAGCAAAATTTACTATTTTTGGCAGTTTTTTCTGGTGATGAACTTCGAGAGTCGTTTTGAGGCCCTAAATAATGTTTTTTTGGAAAATGAGAAAACATGAGTCTTTGTTTGATGTTTGCAGTCAAAATTTATATTCCTTTGATATATATTTATAATGAGGTATCGTGCACGTCAAACAGAGATCGTATGCCAAAGTTAGGACCCCAGGAAGTTGATGTGCCAACTTACCCCAATGTGGACCATAGTTTTGGCACTTCATCTCCTAGGGTTATGTTTTTGGAGGTTTAGGGTTTTTCATTGTTTCTCAATAATAAATAGGCCTTCGAGCCTCAATGTAACATAGTTAAGAGGCATGTAGCTGCCACATATATTCTCAAAGATAAGCTACCATCGCCTGAGCTAGTTTATTTCCATTTTGTATGTAAACATATTTCAATTCTTTGATATTAATGAAATTAAGTTTTATTTATGCCTCATTTCATTCAATTTTTTTCTTATTCTAAGAAAAAGGTCTAATCTTGCCACTTCTACACTCAATTGCTTTGTGGCCATAATTTTTACAATTATAACATTCAATGTAATTGAGAAAAGGAGAAAATAATTTGTTTCTTATATGAATGCACCTATGGGATTTTCAATTATGTTTTCCCTAGTTCTTGACAACTGATAAGGCTCATTTCTAACATTATTATCTCATGGACAAGTTTTATAATGGACAACTCTATGTCAAAAAATTGTACATGAATGGAAACTACCATAAAAAAAGTAGAAATAAATAAAAATAAATAAACATAAAAATTGTACCTAGTGACAATTTTTCTTTCTTGATACGATCTATTTTTCTTTAATAGATTTATTTTTGAGGGATATATTGATTTTGTTGATTTCTTTATTGAGCTTCTTAGTTGTTCGAACTATTGTAGATTTCCATCTTTTGATGTTGTTGATTTATATTTTCCTTATCTATATTGATGTTAGGTCCTTTGATTTCATTAACATATCTAATTGGTTCTTTGCCTTCAACCTTGTTGGCGTTTGATTCTTCTTCATAAACTTGACCAGTCTTGACGAGAGGAGATCTTTGGCTGCTAAGAATATCATTTAAAATCTTGGTACTATTATCAAACTTTTGATATTGATTTATCTATTCATTGGTATTTTCCAAATCATTTCTCAATGAGACAATCTCAACTTTTAATCTCTCACAATGACCTTCTCCTTCAATCAGTTGGCTAGTTGTCACTTCTTTCATTCTTTTGGCTTCTTCTAACTCTATTTTCATAATAATGAACAATAAAACTTTAGATCTGTGTCCTTCCTTCTCATGCTCCTTGGATAGATCCTTTCTTAATGATGCATTATAATTTTGTAGTCTTTCATAACTATTTTCCTTGTGCTTTAACTGCCTTGATAGGATTTATTCAATTCCATTTGCTTCTTCTAGATGAAATTTTTTAAGATTCATTCAATTTCGATAAGAAGAATGACTTTAATTTTCAGCATTTTTCAATTGTTCCTTCATTCTTATGTTCTCTATTTTTCCCTTCTTTAACTTATCTAGAGTAGTAATCAACTCTCCTTCAAGATACTTTATATTCTTCTTCATCTAACTCATTAGGGGAACTAACATGTTTAAATATAAGATATATTTCACTTTCAACTTCTTTTTCTTATAAATCTAATATCTCTTTCTGATTGGCTTTAATTTATTGAACAATATGATGATCCTATATAGTCATGAGTATAGATCCTTCTTCATCACTACTAGATTTATATCTATCTCTTTTTTTTATGAGAAATCATCTTCTAAGGAGTAAAGGCTTTTTCTATTTAGCTCATCATATTTTATCTCAACATCATGCTCTTCATTATCACTACCATTTTATGAAATTACATATAAACATTTAGAAGAAAGATAACTTATTATTCTAGAATTAAAAAAGAAAACAAACTTACCTACAGATTTCACTTCTTCTCCATCTTCTCTACTGTCTATCTCAACATTTGATAAATTAGTAGCATTGTGACATATTTCTCCACATTTGAATTATTTAATAAGTTTCTTACATTTTTTTGATATCTTATGTTGCCTCCTTTCGATCCGAGCTTTGTTCTTATATGAGCCATCACTTAATCAATCATGCTATTTAATATTCTTTAAATATCTGTGTACTTTTTCCTTCTAAGAACATTTTTTGACTTCAAACACCATGTGAGAATCTTCACCATAGATGAATTGCAACATATTGTATATCTCATTTGCATTCTCTCAACAAATTACCTTTTCAGAATTTGATTTAGACAACCCATTCAAGATTGTCTTCATAGCTTCAATATTATAGTCATTCTTCTTTCCATTTACAATGGATAGCCATACATCCAACCCAAGATCCTTTAAATAAATTTCATTCTTTCCTTTGAGAGTGCATAATCTAATCCATTTAATAATGATACTCCATATACTGGGGAAAGATAATATTGGTTAGCCATGATCCTTGAGATATAACTTCTAGTGGTCACAAACTATTATTGAATGACTCAAATTTGATACCAATTGTTAGAAACTAGGATAATATTGAGAGAGGGATGAATTAGTATTATATAATTTCTAATATAATATTAATTTTGTTATAACTAATCAATCACACAAAAACACAATTGATCATACATCATACACATATGAGACACATACATTTACATGGAAACCCATAAAGGGATAAAACCAAAAATATATCTTTTTTTTCTTAATTTAAATGCAACCTCCAACCAATTGTTACATCAAATTTACTGGCACCAACCAAAAGGAGACTATCATCCCCTAATTTGCGAGCACGAACTTGCAGGGGGCACCAATCCCTTTTCAATTTACAATCACCCACTTGTTAGTGCACCAAGCCCTATTGTTTGCAAGTACCAACCTAGTGGAGGCATCGACCCCCTAATCTTTACATGAACCAACCTAAAGGAGAAACCAACTCCTTGAAGTTTATAAGTAGCAACCTAAGGGAAACACCCACTCCCTATATGGAAGCACCACCCTGATTTCCCTTGTAGATCCCTTTTTTATCCATTTTTAAACTCAAACCCATAAGATTTATTTCAATTCAAATAGTTTGAATTATTTTTAATGATGTCACTTATTCGGCTCTCACACGGCTAAATATTTTACTGCAACACAAATATGCTTAGATCTCTAATACTTTATATTTTTGTTCTCATGTTATTTGAAGCTCTTATTCTCTATCCCAAATATGCATTATTATTTTCTAAATATAGACTCCCTTTTCATAAGAATTTTCAAATTGTAGCCTATGGTATACTCATTGATTCTTGATGTCATTTTTTCGTCCTCTACAATATGGTTCACACCTCTGATCTCAACATCTCTAAACAAGAACTTAACATAATTTTTTCTTTTGCAGTTCCTCTCATTGTCATTCACAATATGCATTTCAAATATACACTAGCCAAATTCATTTGATTTTTTTTAACGATATAAGTTAAACATCCTCTTAACTCTTCATTCTTTCTATGATTTTTTCTTTAGGTAAAGTGAGAAGGTAATCATGTCAGACAAAGAGAGAAAGTTAAAAAGGAACTCAACCCTCTCACTTTGGTTCTATGTATCTAATATCCTTGATTTGGTTTAGATGCGCACTCAATAAACTTAGTGACATCCACATCATCACCATTGAATTTGTATTTATAGTTTATGGTTTATGATGCAATGGCTTAAATAGGGCCAACATGAGGAGTTTAATACCCCCCATAAATTAATAACCATGGGTTTTCACCTTCAATAAATTCAATGTTGAACCCATTATTTACACTAAATTTTAATGTATTTTTCTCATAAGGTCAAGGCCACATGGCATGGTTCCAATCACTTTTTCCCTTGGGGGCTTATTTCCTTGACCCATTGGACCATGTCACACGAACATGTCCTTAACCATCCAACGAGAAAAATATGTGGATATCATGCTATCATCATGGTGACATCATCATGTCACATGGCACCCTTTGGGTGGTTCCATGTGTGATTTGGAACCAAACCACTTGATCACCCAAAAGCACCATATACAAGTGATACATTGCACCCTTCAATGCAGCCATGTGTATCCACATCATCACCTTGAGCCATGACATTTATCTGTCACTATCACCTATCCCCACATGTGTTTCCATGCCATGCTATTGTCCACTTGGATGCCACCTGTGTTACTTATCACTCGTCACCCATGCTTTTGAGTGCACACTAATTGGACCAAGTGGTATGATAAGCACTTGGGTGCTTATGCCAAACACCATGTGACTAGGAACTATGACTAGATGCCTTATTTTCCACTACTTGGTGTTGAAGCAACTTATGTGCCACATTTTTTTACGACTTGTTCCACAAATATGCTATGTGTTAAAACTATTTTGTGAATTCCATTAGTTTTCCAGACACCCAAATAGTGGTTTTGTACTTGGTGAGGGGGAGGGGAAATATATTTGAGCCATCAATATTCATTAATAAGTATGACGTGAAACATAACAGGATCGCCCACCCCATCCTATTAATCCTTCACACAAGGAGGGGAGATCATGATCAACAAGTGTCATTTTTCCAGGGGGCCAAAATCTTCAAAAAATGATATGCCACTCATACATGTTCATTGTTTATTTGGCAAGTGAGATTTAATGTCCTCACAACATTGAATGTTGCTAGTTGTCGATATGAAAACTCTACACAATGTTCCTATGAGCACTTCACAACATACACATGAAATAGGAAATTTTTGGTTTTTCATGATTTAGGGATATGCTCTAAATTTTGAGTTTCACTAAATTTGGGGTTTTCCCAATGTTTTGAATTTTTAGTTTCTATACAATGATGAGATCAAAATCCATAACTTCACATTTGAATCTAATGCCCAAGGCTTTAGTTTTGGACCCTCTTGCAAACCTTCAGGAACACCTTGATAATTGTCACTAATAATCCTATATCTTGTTGGCACACCATCTTCTTAACAACACATGGTTTTAATGCTATCTTTGACATCAATGACAATAATTGTCATCAATGACAACACATATCCAAAACACCATCCAAGATCCCTAGTCTAATATTGTATCTATTCACATGATGAATCTATTAGATTTGAATAATTCTACAATAAGTAAAGTGTACATTAAATAATAAAAATACATCAAAGGCTATAGACAAAGAAGGAAAAAAACATGGGGTCTATGAGTCCACGAGAGGAAAGAAAGATGGCTTAGGGGCCAAGGAAGAAGAATATTATTTTATTTTGAATCTAATTCCTTAAAACTTATCTTTAACAAAATTTGATTTATGTTGTCCTAAATATTATCAACCATGTTATTAGTTTCCAATAAAGATAGATGGGCTTCTTAGGAAGACATGTGGTGCATCATTAACATTCAAATATAATCCATGATCTTGATCATGCAAATGTTTGTTTTTATGGGATCTTAATTCAATAAAAATATTTGTCTTATAGCTTAAGATGTTGCACTAAATCTAAATTAGAAATCATGGGAAATGAAACTATGTGGAAAATTATCACCCTCTTCAAGGGAAATTATTGTCATTGAGAAAACTAGTTACAACTGAGAATCCCTAGAGCCCCTAGTAGTAATATTTCTTGGCGAGTCTATCCTAAAGACTTAAAGGAAAGTGGGATAGCCTAAGGACTTCATGGAAAAATAATAGGATTCCATTCGATAGGTTGTGTAGGTTGATGAGGAAAGACGAATAATGGATTGGGACAACTGTAAATATTTGTAGAAGCTAAAGTTTTGGGAATTGGGATATGTAAAAGAGCTAGATCTAGCCATAGCAGATTTCATGTTTGTGGACTTGTATCCTTATCTTGGGAATGTACATTTTATAGAAATATTATGGGAAACAAAGTTCCTAAATTTAGGTGAAATGTCCTATGTTTGTATCTAATTAATGGTTAAATTCTCGAAAATAAGAGTGTGATGATATATAAATGATCATGTTAAATTAATTCTTCTTTGTCATGAACTTAAATGGTTACTATATTGTTTAATTATGGTGTATGTTTAAGTTTACAACTAGAAATGTAAATGAATTACTTTTGTTACAAGAGCCTACACAATCATATATTCATGCATAAATCATTTGATAGCATGGCGTAGAGGATTATT
>APFE030027886.1:294735-310548 GCA_000404065.3 Pinus taeda | reverse complement strand
TTTAATAATGAGAATGACTTCTAAGTTTCCAAATGGTTTCTTTTTTGAGTCAGCTTGAATGTTTAACATGGTGTCAAAATGTGTTTAATAAACTTTAAAGAGTGCAGATAATATTCTATTTAATAATGAGAATGACTTCTAAGTTTCCAAATGGTTTCTTTTTTGAGTCAGCTTGAATGTTTAACATGGTGTCAAAATGTGTTTAATAAACTTTAAAGAGTGCAGATAATATTCTATTTAATAATGAGAATGACCCCTAAGTTTCGAGATGGTTTCATTTTTGAGTCAGCTTGAATGTTTAACATGGTGTCAAAATGGGTTTAATAATATTCAAAGAGTGTACATCATATTTTCATGGAGGAGATCCAAGGGCGTGAGAATGAGTTCTACATGAAAGAGCAGAGGTTCTTCTTTTGTAAGAAAAGTCACTTCCACCTAGTAGTAAGAAAACTCAGTGCTAATGGTAGTGGAGGTAGTCATGCAGGAACACAACTACCATTTTTTGTTGTCGTCACTAATCAATAAGGTCATCCTATAGGTGGATGAAAAGGGTCATAAGTCTTAACCCCCACAACTAGCACAAAAGAGAAAATCCATCAAAATACATTCTAGACTTAGAATAAAAGAGGAAAGCCATTCAAATAAATTTTAGACTTAGAATCCTTAAGTTTACAATCTTTAGAATGGAAGGTTACGATGGATGTATTAGACCCATAACTTCCATAAGAAAATGGTAGAGCATACATGGCAGATAGATTACACAAAATAATTTGTATATTTCAATCAAAGCAAGCTACATAAATAGTGTTAATGAGATCCAACAGATTTCAAACAATGAATTTCTTGTTGAGAAAATATCTAACAAATTCCAACAACCAACTAACCTAATCTATCAATTTAATAATGTAAGAATTATTTCCAAGTCTTCCTTAACTCCAAAATGAGCTTTTAAAATTTATAGTATTTTGTTTATTATGTGTGGCAAAAGGGGATATTCCTTTTCAAGGAAGTTTTATTTTATTGGTGAAAAGTTTTACTTTATTTGTGAGAAGGGATATGTTTTTATTTTTACATTATTCAAATATTTGTTTATTTTTTAGTCAAAAAAAAGAGTGTGATTGCGAAAAAAATTGAGACATAAAAGAAAAGAATTCTCTTTGCCATTACAAAATAATTTTTTATGGCTTT
The DNA here is from genome assembly GCA_000404065.3 of Pinus taeda. Lineage (NCBI taxonomy): Eukaryota > Viridiplantae > Streptophyta > Pinopsida > Pinales > Pinaceae > Pinus > Pinus taeda. The sequence continues at coordinate 309,360 of APFE030027886.1, read as the reverse complement.
TACATGTAATTTGAGGCAAAATTTATGGAAGGAACTAAGTTTTAATGTATGAGAATGAAGAATTTCTTGTAGGTATAGGAATTTTGGGAAGTAGTGGCATATAAATTCACAAATATAAATCAAGAAATTCAATAGGTCATGTGTAATTCCCTAAAAAACAGCTTGCATAAATGAATAAAAAAAATAAAGGGGGTCTTGGATCCATATCTTAGTAGATTATTTAATTTTTCCCAAAATAGTGAGAACATTTAGTGCAAATCAAGCCGAGAATATCTTGGAGTTAGCATATTAGGGTAATGACAAAGTGAAGAGTATGAAGCTTCAAACCGTTAGGAGAGAGATTGAAACATTGAGGAGGAAGGAGATAAAGAACATTGTCCAGTACATGACTAGAGTGATAGAAGTTGTGAATCAACTCAGGACTCATGGAGAGATGATTATAGATCAAAAAATTGTTGAAAAGTTTCACAAAAGACTACTGAAGAAATTCAATATTGGTTTTATTGATGTAGATGAGTCAAAATATCCATCCAAATTAACAATAGAAAAATTAGCAGGATCTCTCTTTTCTCGTGAATCAAGAATCAACATGGAGGTAGAGTCCTTATATCATGCCTTCCAGACTCAAGCATCCATTAGTAGAGGAAAATATAGAGGAAGCATGCATAGAGGTAATTACCAAGTATAAAGAAGAACTACATCAAATAGTCAAGGCAATGAAATCAACTTAGTTACTCTCAGAATGAAAGGGGAAGATCTACGAGATGGAAAAACAAGTTCAATGTACAATGTTATTATTGTAAAAAGCTTAAAGGCATGAAAGTGAATTTTGGAAGAAGAAATCATATTTGAATAAGGGCAGAGTGAATGCCTCCAGCATCAAAGACGAGACATCTAAGTCCATGTTCATCACATGCCAAATTTCTAAAGAATATCAAAACAAGGATGACATTTATTTATTGGTAATAGGATGCATTGATTGTTCATAAAGTAACAAGACATTTTTTTCCAGTATTGGTAGATCTATTCAATCTAGAATTACTTTAGGAGATGACTATCATGTCAAGGCCATAGGTAAAGGTGTCATTCTTTTCCTAACTAAGAAAAATGCAAATAAATATATTTGTGATGTCTTTCATGTGCTGAATCTTAACATAATTGGTTAAGTATTGGATAATTGATTCAACATGGTTATAAAATTATATTTAAGGACTTCACGTTCACAATCTTAGTTAAATCACCTTGTACAAGACACATTGCAAAGGTCTAAATGAACAAGAACAAAATTTTCCCATTAAATATGAGAAGTGTAAATATGTCACAATCATACGAAAAAAATGTCTCAAGCATAGATGAGACTATTTTACAACATCTGATGTATGGTTTCCTACCTTTTAGGAGACTTAGTCTCTAGTAGAAAAAATTAATAGTTGAGAGAGTTCCCATACTAAATGAGGAAACCATCACTTGTGGAATTTGCATTATTAGAATGCATCAAAAAGATGATTTTCCAAAAGCCTCCTACAAAACCAAGTAATATCTAGAACGCTTTCATATAAATCCATTTGGACCAATCCAAACTCATTCCAACGTTGGAAGTTTTTAATTTGTGACATTTATTAATGATTTTATGAGGAAATTTTGCATTTATTTACTTAAAAGAAAATTAAATAAATTCATAATTAATATGTCAAAGTGCTCAACTCATATGGAGCAGAAGGGTATGACTCAAAGGTTTTCAAAAAATTTCATAGACAATAAGGAATTATAAGGTAGTTTACCACTATATATACACCACAACGTAATAGAATGGATAAATGGAAGAATTAGATCATTATGAACATGGCATGGAGTCTGCTAAAAGCTATCAATTTTCCCAATTATTTTTTGGGTAAGACTATTGGTTGTTCAGTCTACATAGTCAGTAGAACTCCAACAAATAAAGTGAAAGGTAAAGTTCCTCAAGAAGCATGGAGTGGCATAGAATCAAGTGTTTCCCCTTTCATAATTTTTGGTTTTATTTCCTATGCACATGTCCCTAATGAACTAAGAAAGAAACTTGGCAATAAGAGTGAAAAATGCAGTTTCATTGGGTACAATGAACAATCTAGATAAATATAAACTATACACTCGAATCAATATGAAATTTGTGGTGAGAAAAGATGTAAAATTCATAAGATAAATATAGGAGATAAAGAGAATGAAGTAATAGGTAGTACTATTCCATCTCTCCCAGTAAATGAACAAGTGGAAAATTTGAGATGGCAAGTCCCTCTATTAAGACTTCCAAGGTTACAAGAACAAAGATAAGAAGTTAGTTCTTCCTCTAGTAAATGTCAACAACCTCTGAGAGAAATAAGAGAAATAGTATATTGTGAATTATATCTAATAGTGAGAAGGTATAGCAATGTCCCATGAGTTCCCAATTTGTTTTCATTCAATATCTACTCCAAAGTGTAATACCCTTGAGTTTAGGAAGGTCTATCACTACCTCAATGAGGTATTCCCCAACTTGTATGAAACTTATGAAGAAATTTTATATGTGAATAAAATACCATAGCCATTTACATCCTTAACAACATTCTCCAACAACCAATCACAAATAATTGCTTCACACCATCAATGTACATGAAACACTAATTGTAGTTTTTGATGTATTGATGTGTCAAACAAACTGTCACACTGAAATATCCAACCTCAGAGCTAAAAACTATCGTTAGGAGTTCTAACTGAAGTAAATGATATTTCTCTTTTGAATATTGAAAAACCTTTGAACATATGACCCTTCACGATATTTTGTACCAAAATATTGAGAGCTACGACTTTCAAATCAATGGTGCAGTAACTCTCAATAAGGAACAATGGAGGAACTATACTTATAGAAACGCATTTGTATAATATTGAATCAGAAGGTAACCTTGATGGAGGAAAATAATTTATATTTGTTGCAATGAGAAACTTCCCATTTAATTTCTCGTTAATCTTTTGCAACTAGTGATGAAGATGATTTTTTTAGGAATGATATCTCTAGAAATATAATAAAACATACTCTCAAACATTATTGGCTTTATCCCGTAATGACTTAAAATTTGTACTTTCACCATAATTCATCAATAAAACCCCATGGTTCATTGCATTTGTGAAACATCAATTGTAATGATACACATAATGAGAACAATAATCCACACCATTTCCATACCAAACAAGGCAATGTTTGTTGAGAAAAATCACTAACATAAGAGCCAAAAGAGCCAAATGCAACATTAATGAGGATAATCTAAGAGATTAATTGGAACTAATACTATTTATCAAATAAAATCACGAACTATTACTATTTATCAAATAAAATCACAACAATACATTTTGAGACATTTTAATACCCATCAAGATATTACTTGCCATTGAATATGAACCATATGTAAAAGCTATTAATTTTAACTAGAATTTGTACAACTTTAAATGAATAAAAAATGCATTTATGAGACTTCTTTGAGTATGAATAATGGAACCTAATACATAGGTTTTGCTATTGAGTTGTCCAAAAGTTTATTACTGATAACTCATGGGGAGGAGACGCGCCCTCGAACTCAATCATTGACCCCAGCAAGCTATTGTAATAGTGAAAGCTCACATGTACAACACTTTTACATGATCTTGTATAGCACCGGACTTTATGTAAATTATAATACCTACGTGCAACAAAGCAAGGTTTTAATTAAAAAACATCTAAATTATAATACCTACGTGCAACAAAGTAAGGTTTTAATTAAAAAACATCTAAAATTTTATATATTTTACTTAAAAAAGGCAAATCATATTATAATACATCCCATATTCATACCTACAAGAATTTAATATAATCCATTCACATTCATCACTTTAGAATTTAATAATCTCATATGAAGACGCATGACTTTTCTTGATCACTAGTTTCTATAGGTATATGCAATTGCATGGATCACGAGGATTAGGTTTAGAATTCGATATTTGATATTGATCTTGATTAAGACTTTTTTTCGGGCTTATTAGTTTTTCGAATCAATGTAGGAAAATTATAATTATATATATTTGATATTGATCTTTCATTAAGACTTTTTTTTCGGGCTATAAGTTTTTCTAATCCATGCATGAAAATTATATATTTTGAGTACAAAATGATAGTAATTAAGAAAATTATTATAATATTTTTATTATAGATTATAAAAAAAAAAAAAAAAAAAAAAGAATATTTTCTTATTTTATATAAATATAGTTTTCATATTTAAAATTTTAAGTTGGAATATAATTATGTTTTAGTAAATGAGGATCTTGGTTTCGTTGCGTTCTTGAGAGTTGTTTAGATGATTTTTAATTTAGTGTTTGGTTGAGAGATTTACTCAACTACGTGATTATATGGTGAAATGAAATTTCTATCTTTAACTGATGTATTTATATGTGTTTAATCTAATGTAAGTGATAAATTTTAATGTGCAATTAAATTTTCAAATTAGTATAAAAGTCAATAACTTTATGGATAACTCCATTAAAGAAAATCCCAACATAATGAGAGAGTTATTTGCTATCTGATTAGAAAAGGGGTGTGTTAAAATAAATTATTTTGTATGTAATCTCTGTTGTGAAGTTTTTTATCATTTTGCTGTGTAAGTGTGCAAAGCATTGAAAACAATAGTTGTGCTCTCTTAAAAGATGCATCTCGCATTTGAATGCACTAGGGAGTACCAAAGCATGACGATAAAGTAAGCCTAATCACTGCCATGTCAGTTTGAAGATTGCAGTAGTCACAATTTAAATCCTGCTCCACTAATACACATGCTATAATGTTGCACAGTTTCCCCTCCATGGTATGTCGGGAGGGATCCTTCGACTTAGAGCGAGATTACGGATCTGGGAATATGATTGGTGGCAAGGGATCATATGTTGAAGTTGTTGCCCAATTGTTCTGACAGTTAGATCGACGGACGAGTAACCAATGACAAAGATTTTTTATCGGATTCTAGTAATTGACCTAGGAAATCATGGCCTACAGTTGCAATAATTCATTGACACAACTGACAATATGATCGATGAAGTTGAAGACAGGGTCCTATTATGAATTGATATTGCTACCAATGACGGTTGTTGTTTCTTCTATTGCAAGAGTGAGTCGTGCATGAGAGCTACATGAGTGTTTACAAGTTATGTGTATGCCTGTGGCATAAGTTGGACATCATACATTTAAAAAGTTGTGAACTCATATGAATGAGTCCCTTTTGTCTTAGCGCAATAGAAGCATGGTAGAAATGAAGTTGTTGTGGAGCATTATTTATCAATGATACAAGAGAACACGGACATAGAGGAAGAGAGTGCTAATGAGGAACTCATTCTTAGAATGGAATTGGATCTGGAAAGGAGATTCTTAAATCTATTAAACCTGGAGGAAAGTAAAGTGGAGCTAGTGTATACGTTAAGATGGTGTTCCATTGTTTTAATTGTTTGTAGAGTTGGCATAACGTCTAAGACCAAACCAATCACTTTGTCAGCAAAGCAATAATTCCTATTATTACCGAGTAAGCAAATTGGTTTAATGGTCGGGAGGGATTTATAGAGAGAATCAAGTGCAGGTAAATGCTTAATATGGATGGCTATTGAGTTAGTTTGACAATTGTGGATCTAGGGAAGGATCCCTCATTTGTTGAAGATGTGAGAGTAGCATTCTGGTGAGGTTATGTCACAATTTGGGATGTTGTTTAGTAATTGACTGTGGAAGATCCTTGATTCTGGAGTTCAAGGGTGGAACTTGGAAATCAAATTTGCCTACTACATTTTTTCAAGGGTTAAGAGACAATTTCATGGAGTTAGTAGCATAGAATATTTCGAATTGATAATGATAGACAATTATAATGGTTGATAGAATCATGTATGTGCATGACATCCTAGTAGACTGGTGGTTGTGATGGTTGCAGTGGTTGGGCACTCATGCATTCTCGTGGATGGTTGTTCATTTATATGGACGTAGACATATTCTTTTTTCATGTTTGACAACACCTAGAATTCGCTAATTGAGGTTGTGACAAGTAATCATTAAGAGGGGGACTTGGAAAATATAATTCCTACCTGTCTTGGTTTCTAAGTAAAAGATTTTGTTCCTATTATTTAGGAGTTGTTTACATGATTCCTAGTTTAGTGTTTGGTTGAGATATTTACTCAACTAACCGAGTGATTTCATTGTTAAGATAGAATTTCTATCTTTAACAAATGATTGATGTATTTATATGTTCGTTTAATATAATGTAAGTGGTAAATTTTGGTGTGCAATTAGATTTTCAATTCTTTATAGTTTTTAGGAGAAAATAATTATCATTTTTCATATTAAATTTTAGATCATCTAAACTAATCCAGTTCAAAAAACTTTAATTTAATTATTACATTTATGTAAAAATATTTCTTGTATTTAACTCTACATATTAACAATTCGATATAAAATTTAAAAATATAAAACCTCTTATTTAAACTTCCATACAAAGTTTTATGTAAAAAACCTAAAGTCCTTGATATATTGGTTTACTCATTTGAAATTGCTCATTATATTTTGTAATGTCTTGTATTGTCCTATCTTTTCCTGATGATGATGATGATGATGATGATGGTTAACGTCCACTGAGACCAAATTGGTCTATCGGACCTATACTTTCTTAATTTCTAATTGTCTTGTGGCGAGAATTGGTGATGTAGCTTCTTTTTTCTTCTCGACAGTCTCCAACTTTCTTTAGGGTGAGGTGTGCGAGTCGTGTGTCTAGTTTCTTGGACATTTGGTTCATATAGATCTATTGTGTTCGTCCTTTTGGAGATAGTCGGAGAAGAAGTTTGGTCTAGGAGATCTGTTTTGCTGTTAAATGAAGATTTATTTTCCGCGTTATTCGAAACCGCATAACTGTCGATGCTTGAGGGGTTGTTAAGTTCACCTTTTTGTTGTTGGGTGGGGCTTTCCCTCTGCTCGTCTTGAGAATTGTTTCTATCTTGCCCGATTGGTTGTGATTCAGAGTTTCTCGAGAGTATTCTTCTTGGATGACCGTGTAGTGTTCTTTTTGTGCTCCTTCCCACCATGTAGATCTGTGGTGATTTTTTCTAGCAGAATTTTTCTGGGAAGCTTTTGGGCAATTTTTCGCAAGGTGGCCTATCTCAAAGCAAGATCGACATCTGAAGAGGACACTTTCATAATCGAGTTTCTGGTTCCACACATAGTCTTTACTTGTTAGGTGTATTTCAGCTGGGAATCTGGCGCTGAAGTCCATTTCCACACATATGGGTGCATATGTGGTTTCTGACATAATTCCTTTGTTTTTGGGCACCTGCAGTAAAATTTCCCAATTGCATTTTTCCAGGCTTCTTAGCGAAGAAGAGATTCCAGAGATGCAAGGGGTAGGTTTGGCAATCTCACCCAAACTTGGTTGCTGAGGTTATGGATCTTGCTATTGAGGGATCGATATGATGGACCATGGCCTCGGAGAATTAGGCCTGATTATCCCCAAAACCAAGGGCCAGAATCTAGAATACATTGTCTACTTTCATGGTTTTCAAAATCTACTATAAAGAAACCCCTAGCACAGGGGTAGATATTAATTGCATCAGGAATTAGAGGTTTCCATACCTCTGAGATCCAACTGTGGAGAGCTGTCAGCTGCGGCCAAAAACCATTGAATCGGCATACTAGGGCACTTTCAGAGAACTTCAGAGCCTCATCGAGTGAAGCCTGGACCAGCTGGATAGTGGGAGCTGGGGCTTCACTGACAATATGGGCAGGAGCTTTCCCCGAGGCAGACAGAGAGCCAGCAGCTATTTTCGCGAGTATAAACATTTTGACTCGGTCAAATTACACAAATAAAAATAAAATAAAATCAATAATGTGAAAGCATTTTTACTCGCTCACAATAAAATAAAAATAATGTTAAAAAAAATCATGATATTCGCCTTGGATATTGGGGTATGGTATGAGAACATATGGTATTACCCCATAGTATTCATACGTAATATAGCCTCTTTAATGGGGGAAATTAAACCGGCTTAGATCTACCAAGCACTGACATAAAATAACATATTATGAAGTGGAAAAATTAATTGTATACTAAGGGATAAGGACTTGCATAAATTTTGGTGAGTAGTACCAAGTAGTAATTTTGCACATTTAATGGTGGTTAAGTATATTTGTTTACATCTTATTCTTATCCATTTTTTATGCAAATGCTTTCTTAATATAGACAGTAAGTATGCTATTTATATGAGTACTACTATTTTACAATTAATAATAAAATGTCATTGCATAAATATCTAAAAATCATGACATAAATATAGCAATTACATGCATAATGTGAAGACTCACATTTTTAGCATAAATATAACAATTACATCTATAATTTGAGGAATAACATTCTATTGTGCAGTTATTCAATTTATTTTTTCAACTATAAACTCTCTTTAAAGCAAATAACATTCTTCATGACATTTTTCTGATTAGTTTTAACTAAAATCTAACTTAAATTTAACCTTTTTTCTAATTAATTTTAACTAAAATCTAATTTGAATTTAACCCATGAGTTTTTTGAAACATTAAAATCTATTTATATTTTTAAAAATACATTTTTAAAAACAAAAAGTCACATTCTTTTAAATTTATTTGATACATTACCATTACAAAAAATTCTCTCAATAAAGACCGAAAGAAAACTACGCTCACAATATTTTACAGGCTCTTTGGATAAAAACGTCCCCGTCAAATTTTCATTGCATAAACAGAGTAACATTAAAATTCCAACCCTACTTTTAGATTTGACGATCCATATTCGAAAATTAGGGGAAGAAGCAAAGAAAGATTTACGACGTGGATCACAAGGGATACTTCTGTGTATGAAGCAGATGAGAATCTAGTGATGGCGTCGCTGCGTGTTGACGAGAGAGTAATATGGATTGCCTTCTCCTTTGCCCAGCAGATATGAATGACTCCCCTGTTCAATCACTTTCCCGTCTTGAATCACAGAAATCGAATCTGCGTTCTGAATGGTTGTCAGTCGATGAGCTATCACAATACTCGTTCTCCCCACCATTATTCTGTCCAGCGCCTCTTGAACGATCTTCTCCGACTGGCTGTCCAACGCGCTTGTTGCCTCGTCCAGCAGTAATATGCTCGGATTCTTTATTATCGCCCTCGCAATGGCAATCCGCTGCTTCTGTCCTCCCGATAATTGAACTCCTCTGTCTCCGCAGTTTGTTTCGTATCCCTCCTCCATAGAGCTGCAAAAATCCAAGTTAATTTCGTTCAATAAATCATATTCTATTCCACAAATAATTATTTCAATTGCAGTTGATTATAAACATTCTGTTTCAATTGAACGATTGCAGTATTACCTGATGAAGTCATGAGCATTTGCAGCCTTTGCAGCTTCGATCATCTCCGCCTCGCTTGCTTTCTCTTTTCCGTAGAGAATGTTGTCTCGAATGCTTCCTCCAAACAGCGTGGGCTCTTGACCTACCAGAGCTATGTGATTCCTCAAACTCTTCAAATTGAAGCTCCTGATGTCACTTCCATCTATTTTCACCGATCCTTTTAGGGGATCGTAAAACCTTTCAATTAATCCAATGATGGTCGATTTACCGGATCCGCTTTGTCCTACAAGTGCCATGCTTTTGCCAGCTTTTATCCTTAAGCAGAAGTTCTTGAAGATCATAACATCTGGACGAGCTGGGTAAGCAAAGTCCACGTTTCTCAGGTCCACGCTTCCTTCTATCTTATCCGTTTTCTCACCCTTCTCATCGTCCGGGTTTATCTCGCTCTCTCTGTCCAGGATGCCAAAGACGGATTCGACTGCATCAGAGCCTTTCGCGATGTCGGTGCTCATACTTCCTGCATCTGCTATCGCTCTTCCAGTGTTCACCAGAATGAAGAGAACTTGGAAAAAGGCTTTGGAGCTAACTTGTCGTTTCGCTACAAGGTGTCCCCCATACCAGAAGTCCAGAGCGAAATTAGCTACAGTGATGAATTGTGATGCTCCGAGGGCACATCCTGCAAGCAAAGATTGTTTGATACTGTCTCTGCGAGGTCCTTCTTGAGTCTTTTCGAAGAGACGGAGAATCTTGTCCTGTGAAGAGAATGCACTAATAGTACGATGGTTAGCAACAGCTTCTGCTGCTAGTTGACTGCCTTTATCTTGAGCTTTGAGAGACTTTCGAGACATGGCCTTAAGCATAACCTTTTTGGTGTAGAAACATGATACTATGACGGGTTGCACTGCAATTATTACAACTGCAAGGCGCCATGATAAAATCAAAGCCATCGTGAAGGCTACTATCACGGCGGAAGAAGTTTGTAGAAGTAACGATATACGATCTCCAACCAGGGACCTCACCTATAATACAAATAGAACATCCTAATCATCAGAAGACTGTGACACAAAAACATTATTAGAAATATTAAATCATTTAGGTCAGGTACTTGCCACATTAGCCTCCGTTGCGAGTCTGGAGCAAAGAGCTCCGCTAGAATTCTCGTCCTTGTCGAACCACCCAACCTCGAATGTAAATATCTTGGATAGCATCCGCTCTCGAATTCTTTTTGTAAGATATTCCCCCATAGCTGCAAAATTGTAATGCTGCAGCACGTTCACTAAGAACGCTATTACTACCAAGGCCGCAAAAATAGAGGAGTATACTTTGATTTTGGATTTGATTTGGTGATGGTCTTGAAGAAAATATACAGATATAACTTCCCCAAGGAAAAAGGAATAGACAGGTTGAACTGCTCCAAAAGCTAAGGCTCCTGCACAGCCTAATAGAGCATGCTTCCATTCTGGAGTATTTAAAAGAAGCAGTCGACGGAATGAAGGGGCGGTCTGAGGCTTCTGTTCAACTATCAGTTCTCGCTGGACTGATGCAGACATGTCTGAACTCGATCTGCTATAGATGCTAGAGCTCGTTGCTCTCAAAGACTGGTCTAGCACAGTGGAGCCTTCGAATCGCTCATCTGGCTTATCTGCCGCGGCCTGTTGCAGCTGAACCAAAGTAGCATATGCTCCGTGGGGTTTATAGATCAGATCTTCATGCGTACCTGTCTCGATCACATGACCATTTTGAACCACCGCAATCATGTCCACGCTGCGGATTGTGGAGAGGCGATGGGCGACTATAATTGTTGTGCGTCCGACTGAAGCTTGTTCTAGAGCATCCTGAACAATCTTCTCCGACTCTGCATCTAGAGCACTCGTGGCCTCGTCTAGAAGAAGTAGAGGAGGATCCTTGAGCATAACTCTTGCAATAGCTATACGTTGCTTTTGCCCTCCGGACATCTGGACTCCGCGCTCACCCACCTGTATTACCCAAATGAAAGGAAATTCAAATCGACTGCGCTTGCCAGAAATGGAAGATGAGAAAGAAAAGATAAATTTTACCTGTGTGTCATAACCATCTGGTAGTTGACTGATGAAATTGTGAGCATTGGAAGCTTTGGCAGCAGCAATAACCTGATCCATGCTGGCTCCATCCTTCCCGAATAGAATGTTCTCCTTGATTGATGTAGCAAAGAGTGCAGGTTCTTGACTTACTAGTCCAATCTGGGAACGGAACCATTTCAATTGTAGCGTTTTAGTGTTCACTCCATCCAACAAAATCTCTCCATTGAGTGGATCATAGAACCTCTCTATCAACGCCACAACCGTTGACTTGCCTGACCCGCTTCCTCCCACCAACGCAACGGTCTTGCTGAATGGAATAGCGAGACAGAAATTGTGAAATATCTTGGACTCTGGTCGAGATGGATATGCGAACTCAACGTTTCTAAATTCAATTTCGCCGCTGACCTCCTCCAATATTTCTCCTTTTCGATTTTCCCAATCAATGATCGGTTCTCTGTCGATCATCTCAAAGATGCGTTTACCAGCAGCACGTGCCTCTGCGAAGTATCTTATATTAGGAAGCGCATTCCCGAGAGCTCTGCAAACACATCAGTGATTCCAGAAATTGTGATTGAACTTAACAAAATGGATTAAATTTTCCGTTTTTGTATCAATTATAGAAATAATTGAGGGAAATGGATAGGGAGAAAACTTACAAGCCACCCATAAGTATGAGAGCTGAAGTGACGAAAATCCTTCCTCCGCTAGCCCCATGATACATAACCAATATGCTACCATACCAAGCGTTGAAGGCCCAGATACCAAAGGTCACTGCTGTGCTACCTATTGCCAACCCTTTGACAAGGCCTTGTTTAAGGCCAAGCTTTACAGTTAAGTTAAGCGCATCGGAGAACTTGGTCATTGTGCTGTCCTCTCCAACGAAAGCAAAGACTGTCCTAATGGATGAAAGAGCATGCTCTGCAATATTGCCGGCTATATTATAGGCTTCATTCAACTTGCGAGAAGTCTCCACCAGAATCCGTCCATACATTACCCCGGGAATTATCAAAAAGATTAAGAATGGAAATGACGCTATTGCGAGTCTCCATGTCAAGTAGAATGCCACAAAATAACCGCCGACGAACAAAGACATATTCATGAGGAAGCTAGGTATCTGAGAATGGACAATATTAGCATCAGAAATAGATAACTCAACGAATTAGATGAGAGGATAAAGTAATTAAGATCATACCTTTTCAGCGAAAACATCCTGTATAATGAGAGTATCATTAATAACGCTTGTAACCACTTCCGATGTGGTGGTGCCTTGGGTGTCGAAGAATCCCTCGTCCTGCCTCAGTACGGCTTTTAAATATCTCAAGCGCATCCGAGACACCTGCCTTTCGCCGGTCCTCGCCCAACAGAACGCCTCTGATGAGACAAAGAGAAGCAAAGCATCAGTCATAGGTACGATCATAAAAAAAGCCTTCTCATAAACATTGCAAAGTGTGAAAGGAGGAGGAAGATATGATACCAACCTAAAAACGCAGAAAAAAAGACACCGATCGCTAAATACATCAGATGTAAGGAATACTGCACAATTAACCAACACCGAGACATTTACTCAATATGCGAGATGGGAATTGCGACAAGTTTTGCTGTGTAAAGGAAATGATTATTACCGTCTTGACAGTATGACCGAAATCTCCGGTGAATGCAGAACTAAATTTTCCTATTTCGTCTGTCAATCTGCTTATTATAAACATCATGATAGGGACGGTCAGTCCATCTGCAATAGTTCCAACAGTGCCCAATGCCACAAGGCAGAGATCAAATAAATCAGCATATTTAAAGAGTTTCAATATTAAGATATTTGTATCATTTGCACGAACAGACGTGCTGTCAGTGTTGCTTTCCTCGACAGCATGCTGTTTAGGCAAATCTGCCTTTAATTTCTGCCTCTTTTCTTCTTCTCGTTCTTCGAGACCTGACATCTCTATTACTTCCATTGCCATATTCTTCCAGTGCAGGAAGAACACAGGACTTCACGCTTCAATATCTTCTGGCAAAACAATATGTTTATACATAATTAGTACAGCCTGCAAACAGAAGCCTCTCACTATCCGGGTAAATGGTCCCCGCTTTCGTATTTTAAATGGCATGATTCACGTCATATATTAATAATAAGAACAGGTGTCATAAGGAAATATATTCCGTGTAAGAAGTGAGGTATTTAGATATTAGGTTGCACTGGCCATACATGGGATCTTCTAGAACCTTTAAATAGTGAAACGGAAAGTCTTCGGACAGTAACCTAGTAGCGCCTCACTGGGCGAAACATACATTATAGATTGGCGTTTTAAAAAACAGTCGTAATCAGTGGAGTTCTTAATGAGTGAAATAACAAATGTAATCCGTGAAGTTCATCTCGAGTGAAACCGTCGTTGAGGCCATCCACTGTTCTCTTCTATTCCTATTCGTTGATTCTAAAAATTTAGAGGTTTTGTACCATTTAGAATGGCCAAATTTAATTTAGTGCGTTTGATTTATCTTTTTGGATAACGATGTGTGTTAATATTTATTTAAATTAAAATTAGTCACTTTTTAATTTAAAATTGTAGGGAAGAAAGCTATCTTAGAGTATTGTGTATTTGGGAGAAAAAATATTAAGGTATTTTAGAAGCTATCTTAGAGTATTGTATATTTGGGAGAAAAAATATTAAGGTATTTTCGATTAGTTTTGCATTTGTACTAGACATTTTAGTGTGAATAAGTGTAATGGTATTCAAGTTAGAAAGAAGCATAGTGTGATTTGATATTTTATTATTATTTTTAAGATAAGAAAAGTAATTTTAAAATGAAAATTTAGTAAAATAAAATTTAAAATTCGAATGCAAAGGAATTTATTGGAGGTTGTATTTTCTTTGAATGCACTTTCACATTTTTAAGATTATAGGTGTTCTCCCTATTAAAATCAGCAAGTTAATCATTTTTTAATTAATTTTTTTTTATGAAAATTGAAAGATGCTAATATATTTTTATAGTAGTCACTAAATCAATGAATGAAATGAATGAAATTGACATAGGAAAAAAATAAATAAAAAAATTAGTATTGAATACCCGTCTTTCACAGTGTCTTTGAAAGTGGTCTCTTTACCTTCTTAAAAGTATCCATGGTTGAAGCACAAGCACACGTTTTGATAATGAAAGTTGTAGGATTTATGCTCTACCATCTCCATAACCATGACAATGCGCTATGTAGGTATAA
>APFE030027886.1:283777-294439 GCA_000404065.3 Pinus taeda | reverse complement strand
AATTGAACGCTCAAATCAATGCCCCATTAACTGGAACCACTTAGTGGATATATCTAGCAACATTAGGATTATACACAATGATCAAGAAATTTCCCATATACAAACAACACCTTCCACAACAAACTTTTCTCACATCCACATTTTAAAATATGCTTTGCGTGATTGGAATATCCCATATTTCCTTTTTCATTATGCAGATAAATCTTCCATATTGCTATTTTCATCATGAATATTGTTAGTTCATTGTTGCAAAGTGTTGGTGTGTTAAATTCAATACTATAAGTTTGACAAGTGAAAAACATTCCTCAATTAGCATAATATGCATTTTTCTCTCACCGTGTATTTTTTAGTCAAAGAGCACAAGTAACAGATTAACATGTATTTTCCCTTCATTATTTCCATCATAGAGCCAAGAAATCTACGCCTTATCTATAAAGTAACAAAAACATTTTGGAATACATCTAATATTTCAAGCTAGTGTCTAACCTATAAAGTAACAAAAACTTTTTGAAATAAATTTAATATTTTAAGCAATTGACTAACCTAATTTAATAATTGAAAATTTCTCAAAGATGAATTATTCTCCATAATAAGATAGCCAATATTGGAGCCCATACTTTCACTAAAACCAAAAGAAACACAACCACTTGTTAAGAAGTAATTCAAGTAATAATAATAAAACAAAAATAATAAACATTAAAATATAAAATGGTATTTCCAACACATAGGTATAAATATACATGCTCTATGTCCATTGCTAGATTAAATGGGTGTGGAGAAAATTAGTAGAGAACCCAAAATTGTATTTCTAATTAGGAGGGGTGGAGAAATGCTTTAAATGCGGGTTGTTGTCATTCTGATGAAACCCTTTGCAAAGGAGATGTTAAGCATCTGAGAGAGAAGCTAGGCTTGGTAGAGAACACCTTCTTTGTGAAGACAGAATGTCAGCATTTGGTTGCTCAGAGTTGTTCTCCTAAAAAAAGGGGCAGTCATTTGCACCAGATGTTGCAAAGGAAACACCGTAAGGCATAAAGTGCAGAAATCCATTATCCATGTAGTGTGTGCATTATTCAAGAAGGTCGATCTCTCTAAATTTGTTGCAAACATTTATGTTGTTGATTGCTAATTTATTTAGAATCTACTACTACCTCATCTTCTTGGAATATTAAATTTCTTATCACCCCATGATGACAATCCCTCTGATTATTGGCATCACAATTTTTTCCACTTTAGTGGCTTTGCCTTCAACCTAAAGAAGCATGAATTTGAGTCACTCAATTAAAAAGAATTGCTAAATTGCTATTTATCGGGTTTTGAGTAAAAATAATTAATAACTTATATTACAACCCTTTAAGTCTGGTATTTATAACCCTTTAAAATGAAACTAACTGTCTATATTTTTATTAATAATAAAAAGAATCTTCTTTATAAAACTAACACTCACATGCTACTCTTATATATTTATCTTATATTTAATATTCAGTGTCCATTAATTGAATGACAAGTTGAAAGCTCAACTCAATTGCACCTTTCTGAACTCCCTTATGGGAATAAATGTCCCATTAATTTAGTGGCAAATTGAAATTTCAAATATAGTACACATTTTATACCAGATTCGGAGAGTTCACGAACAAACTTTCGAGGTTTTAATGGATCTGGGTCGTTTGTATTTTCTTTGATGTTAACTACATTACAAAAGCCAAAATCTCTTGTATTGTGGTGAAGCCTTGGCTAAACCATAATCCAAGTGGAACCATGAACAATCCAGAATTAGCGAGTATATTACGTAACCCAAAATGGTGTAACCTTGGCTAAACCATAAATCTAATTGGAACCATCAACAGTGAAGGATTATCATCACCAAAATCATAAAAAGGTACACTGTTTATATTAGTATACGTCCAATAGAACTTCTTGTACCATATTGTGAATTCTTGTGGCTAACCAATGAGAACTAAATACTATGCTACCTTTGTGGGTGGAATCAAATGCGTTGTATCTAACCCTGACCAACGTGCCGTATGCCCCAATGAATATCTAATAAACTATATAATCCAAGAATTCTGTAACAAAACATATACTGATAAGGAGGTCTCCTTCCACAGGATCTAGCATTTACAACGTGGAGTTGTAGCAGTAACTCGTTATTGGAAAATAACTATTTAGCAATGTGTTTCTTTTGCAAAGAAACATGTTGGACAGTGTTCCATATGGGCACAAACTGAAATTGACTAACAAAGACCAATTAACATTTCACATTTGTAGCTTTGCTAACTGTTTATGTTCTATAAACACTGATAAAATGATAATCTTACAGAAAAAGAAGACATCACTTTGTAGGGTGTGTTATTTGTATTTACACAATTGATTTTTTTATTCAATCAACTATGCTATTCTTTGTGTTTTATCTGGTTTCCTTCATCACCACCATCATTGGCAAATTCATTTCCCTCTTGAAGTAAGAAACGAGTAGCAATTCCCAATTGATCTCACACTACCACCACAAAGAAGCTAGCAATCCTGATATACAAATCAAACCAGCCATCCTAACAAGCAATCCATGTAGTTCTCAATCTATAGCTTTGATAACCCAAAACTCAAATCTTTTATACCTAGTATGCACATAAATTTTCACATTAATATGTTTGGATCTCATTCTAAGATCTTTACAGATCTGATACAAATTTGGTGAGCTCAAAGGTGTGTTTGCCTCTCAAGCCCAATTATTCATGCTCTAGAATCTGAATTGGGCAAAATTTACTGATCTGATGTTGTAAAGTTGATGATTATTGAGAAAAGATCCATGAACATAAGAACAAACTTCATGATTTGATGGGACAAAAATCCACATAGTTCCACATAGTCCAAGTAACCTACCTGTCATTCAAAAAGGATTTTTATTCAGATAACTAAACATTGTCCAAGTAAACTTATCATTAACAACTTTTTTCAGAGAAGGGAAAGCGTTGCAAAACAAGTAATTCATTTTCAAGCCATTATATATATGTCTGTGAAGAATAGTTGGTTAATCATGTTTTTCTTTTAATTCTGATCACACAAACGCAAACAAACCATGTAAGAGCTTCTGCAGTGATATCCAAGATGCAGAAGAAGACCAGACATATTATAAACACTGCATATTTTTGAAATTTTAGCAAATAGGAAGACTTATGAAGTTTTTCTTCATGACATGATATATTATTCTGTACATAGAAGGTACATCAAAAGTTAATTCAACAGTCAAAGTATAAATTTGACTATAAGAGTAGTTCTTCAGTCAAGTAGTGAAAACTGGCTAGCTTTGAGGCAAAAACCCTGCAGACAATGTGTGCTAGGCATGCTTTTGAAAGCCAAGTTTTAACACAAAAAGTAGATTTTCTTTCCAATGACAATAATCTACACCATGCTTCTGCACTACACGCCCGTTTTTCCATCAACACCATCGGCAAGATGAACTAGTAAAGCATAGTAACTGCATGCTGCCATGTTTTCAGGTTTGACTATTTACATATATGTACAACCAATGCGGAATGGCATAATTTTATAGCACAAGGATTTTTGCTAACTAAACTGCAATAGAAAAACAAGAAAGCGCCTTCTCTCAAGAACACAGTCTCCTGTCAAGGGAAGTCACTTGGAAAAGGATCACTCACATTTGCATACAGAAGGAAAAGCAAGAAAATACAATGTTGTACAACAAATGGCCATATTGATGGTTAAAGTTTGCACAGTGCCTAGGAGGCCCATCTCAAGGAGTATCGAGAATCAGACAATCCAACTGCAGGCATGTCATAAACTTGAAAGGGTTTTGTTTCAACACCATAGTCCATCAAAGGTCTATCTTCCAGTTGATCATCATGGTCATACACAAAATCAGGAATCTCAATTTGTCCCTTCCTAATGTAATACCAGATAAATTCTAGACGATTTACATGCTTCAGTTTCCAGTATAAACTGCATAAGCACATCTGCAACAATTAGTTGTAATGAATTATTTGAATCAAAATGCAAACTCATCTTAATTCTCACCATGTACTCAAGAAGAAACGGCCAAGGGTTGCAAAAAATAGTCTTGACTGAAGCCCCGTATGTAGGAAATACACCACCTGAAGCCTTTCCTTAAAAGCCAAAGGAATTTCTTCATAGATCAACCACAAAGTAGACACGCCGGGGCAGTTTTCACTCCTTTGAACAGAGGTATGAATTAGAAAGTGAATCTGTTCTCATAACAGTGAGGTCGCTTTTTGGTGCTTGCAACAGTGTGCCTTTCTTTCCACTATTGTTTGAGCCTTAATTCAGATACTCGATATTTATATTTTCTGTAAAAAGGTGTTATACATAATCTAATTTCTAGATATATATGCTTTTGGGTGCTTGCAATAATGTTTTCTAGCCTTATTTTCCAATATTGCTTGAGTGTTCATAATTCAGATTTTCGATATTTATGCTTCTTGGTTTTCTGTAAAAAAATTTCTAACCAATTAATGCACGCTACACCAACATGCAAAAGGAGAGACATAACAAGTTATTTTATTTATTAATTCCCTGCACATAGATATCTATGCTTCTTGGTTTCCTGTAAAACGCCCGAAGCAGTTTAAGGCACACTCAAGTAACATGTAAAAGGAGAGGGAGTAAGTTGTTTTATCCGTTAATTGAATACAAAGTGCAGGTCTCATTGACTCGATGAACCACTAGTAAGGTTACTTGTTTAGTGCTTAAATGGAATAAAATACATGCTTTGGACTACAAAGTGTAGGTCCCATTGACAAGATCAACCACTAGTAAGGTCACTTCTTTAGTGCTTAAATGGAATAAAATACATGCTTTGGACTGAAATTCTTGTTTTTTCAATGATGCTGGTGTATTAAAAGCCAAAAGATAGACAAGTTATTGTTGTTCTCTTTGTTAATTCCCTGCAAGGTGTTGATCCCCATTTACAAGATCAACCTTTAGAAGGGTTATTTTTTAATGTTTAAATGGCATACAAGATAAGCTTTGGGCTAAAATTTAAGGCACATAAAGAGATACATGCTAAGAGAGAGACAAAGTTGTTTTACTTGTTAATTTCCTACAAAGTGTAAGTCCCCATTGACAACATCAACCTCCCTATCGTTTAAAAGGAATACAAGGTAAACTTTGGACTAATACAGTGCCTAGGAGGCCCATCTCAAGGAGTATCGAGAATCACACGATCCAATGGCAGGCATGTCATAAACTTGAAAGGGATTTGTTTCAAAACCATAGTCCATCAAATGTCTTCCTTCCAATTGATCATCATGGTCATACACAAAATCACGAATCTCAATATGTCCCTTCCTAATGTAATCCCAGATAAATTCTAGATGGTTTACATACTTCAGTTTCCAGTATAAACTGCATGACACATCCAAAATTGCATAAGCACATCTGCAACAATTAGTCGTAATGAATTATTTGAAATAAAATGAAAACTCAACTTAATACTCACCCTGTACTCAAGAAGAAACGACCAAGGGTTGCAAAAAACAGTTTTGACTGAAGCCCTAGTTGTAGGAAATACACCACCTGAAGCCTTTCCTTAAAAGCCAGAAGAAGTTCTTCATAGATCAACCACAAAGTAGACACGCTGGGGCAGTTTTCACTCCTTTGAACAAGGGTATGAATTAGAAAGTAAACTAATATCAAATTGCTTCATATGTTCTCATAAGAGTGAGGTCGCTTTTTGGCTCTTGCAATAGTGTGCCTTTCTTTCCACTATTGTTTGAGCCTTAATTCAGATACTCGATATTTATATTTTCTGTAAAAATGTGTTGTACACAATCTAATTTCTAGATATATATATGCTTTTGGGTGCTTGCAATAATGTTTTCTAGCCTTATTTTCCACTATTGTTTGAGCCTTCATAATTCAGATTTTTGATATTTATGCTTCTTGGTTTCCTGTAAACGTCCGAAGCAGTTTAAGGCACACTCAAGTAACATGTAAAAGGAGAGGGAGTAAGTTGTTTTATCCGTTAATTGACTACAAAGTGCAGGTCCCATTGACCAGATCAACCACTAGTAAGGTTACTTGTTTAGTGCCTAAATGGAATAAAATACATGCTTTGGACTACAAAGTGTAGGTCCCATTGACAAGATCAACCACTAGTACGGTCACTTCTTTAGTTCTTAAATGGAATAAAATACATGCTTTGGACTAAAATTCTTGTTTTTTCAATGATGCTGGTGTATTAAAATCCAAAAGATAGACAAGTTATTGTTGTTCTCTCTGTTAATTCCCTATAAGGTGTTGATCCCCATTTACAAGATCAACCTTTAGAAGGGTTATTTTTTAATGTTTAAATGGCACACAAGATAAGCTTTGGGCTAAAATTTAAGCCACACAAAGA
The DNA here is from genome assembly GCA_000404065.3 of Pinus taeda. Taxonomy (NCBI): domain Eukaryota; kingdom Viridiplantae; phylum Streptophyta; class Pinopsida; order Pinales; family Pinaceae; genus Pinus; species Pinus taeda. Next base: position 288,069 of record APFE030027886.1, on the reverse strand, counting down.
GATACATGCTAAGAGAGAGACAAAGTTGTTTTACCTGTTAATTCCTTACAAAGTGTAGGTCCCCATTGACAACATCAACCTCCCTATTGTTTAAAAGGAATACAAGATAAGCTTTGGACCAAATTTTTTGTTTTTACAATGATGCTTGTGTATTAAAATCCAAAGGATATAAATATTATTGTTGTTCTAGCTTATAACTCACTACATAAGTGGAGGCTCCCGTTGACAAGATCAACCTTTAGTGGAGTTATACTTTTTAAGGTTTAAATGAAATACAAGACAAGGTTTGGACAAAAATTTTGCATTCGCATTCTGCATTTTTTGAATGGCACTGGTGTATTAATTCGTCCAAAGAGACTCTATGTTAGTTACCTACAAAGTGTTGGTCCGCATTGAGAAGATCAACCTCTAGCGAAGTTACATCTTTAATGTTTAAATGCAATACAAGGTAAACTTTGGACTATTATTCTATGTTTTCTCAATGGTGCTTGTGTATTAAATCCTTTTATCAAAGATGTGCAATTATAGGAAGGCATTGTACTATGTCTTAAAAAGTTTCCCCATGTTTGCGAAACTTTTAATGAGCTATTAAAGTCAGAAGAATCTTAGTATTTTGTCATTTTGATCCATGGAAATATCCTGCTAAGAAATATGTACTTTGTTTTCTACTAGAGTATTCTGGAGTCTCAATGGTAATGGCGTTTCCACACATTGAGAGGAGAAAATCAAAAGATTTAAAAAAACTGATGATACATTGCAGCCAGAACTAATATAATCAGTACATGATGTGTCTATAAGAATCAAGATTTCTCTTTAATTCTGTAGTTACAAAGCATCTTCAATATTTATGCTTCTTGGTTTTCTGTAAAAAGTTATCTAACCAATTAATGCACGCTACAACAACATGCAAAAGGAGAGACAGAACAAGTTATTTTATCTATTAATTCCCTGCACATAGATATCTATGCTTCTTGGTTTCCTGTAAAACGTGTCAGAAGCAATTTAAGGCACACCCAAGTAACATGTAAAAGGAGAGGGAGTAAGTTGTTTTATCCGTTAATTGACTACAAAGTGCAGGTCCCATTGACCAGATCAACCACTAGTAAGGTTACTTGTTTAGTGCTTAAATGGAATAAAATACATGCTTTGGACTACAAAGTGTAGGTCCCATTGACAAGATCAACCACTAGTAAGGTTAGTTCTTTAGTGCTTAAATGGAATAAAATACATGCTTTGGACTGAAATTCTTGTTTTTTCAATGATGCTGGTGTATCAAAAGCCAAACGATAGACAAGTTATTGTTGTTCTCTTTGTTAATTCCCGGCAAGGCGCTGATCCACATTTACAAGATCAACCTTTAGAAGGGTTATTTTTTAAGGTTTAAATGGCATACAAGATAAGCTTTGGGCTAAAATTTAAGGCACACAAAGACATACATGCTAAGAGAGAGACAAAGTTGTTTTACCTGTTAATTCCTTACGAAGTGCAGGTCCCCATTGACAACATCAACCTCCCTATTGTTTAAAAGGAATACAAGATAAGCTTTGGACCAAATTTCTTGTTTTTACCATGATGCTTGTGTATTAAAATCCAAAGGATATACATATTATTCTTGTTCTAGCTTATAACTCACTACATAAGTGGAGGCCCCCGTTGACAAGATCAACCTTTAGTGGAGTTATACTTTTTAATGTTTAAATGAAATACAAGATAAGGTTTGGACAAAAATTTTGTATTCACATTCTGCATTTTTTGAATGGTGCTGGTGTATCAATTCGTCCAAAGAGAGACAATTCATTGTCGCTCTATCTATTAGTTACCTACAAAGTGCTGGTCCGCATTGAGAAGATCTCTAGTGAAGTTACTTCTTTAATGTTTAAATGCAATACAAGGTAAAATTTGGACTAATATTCTGTGTTTTCTCAATGGTGCTTGTGTATTAAATCTTTTTACAAAAGATGTGCAATTATAGGAAGGCATTTTACTGTGTCTTAAAAAATTTCCCCATGTTTGCAAAACTTTTAATGAGAAATTGAAGTCAGAAGAATCTTACTATTTTGTCATTTTGATCCATGGAAATATCCTACTAAGAAATATGTACTTTCTTTCCTACAAGAGTATTGTGGCATCTCAATGATAATGGCGTTTCCACACATTGAGAGGAGAAAATCAAAAGATTTAAAAAAACTGATGATACGTTGCAGCCAAAACTAATATAATCAGTACATGATGTGTCTATAAGAATCAAGATTTCTGTTTAATTCTGTAGTTACAAAGCATCTTCTGTCAATCAACTGTATAACCACAATACAAAGTCATATCTTCCAACTTACACTCTCTTCTTCTTCTTACGTCCCCCCGTCCCCCCGGCATTCGTTTTCAAGCGATTATAAAACGCCAATTATGCATGCTACACAAAGAACATTTATCGAATTCAATTAACCTGAAAAATGGATTTGATTAAAGCCTTTAGATAAACGAAAACCCAATTCATTAGCGAAAATAAAGTTCAGAGCACTGTGAGATGCTTACCGTATGATGTCGAAGCGGTCACCACCAAATCTTTTACATGAGCTTCTGAGACTCTTAAAAACCCTCACATCCTCTTCATTTCCACCGTGTACCTCATCGGAAACATCAAGATCACCATTAGCCTCACCTTCGTTGGCTCCCTTGGGACTCAAATACTTCCCTTCCATCAGATGGTCCACCAACTCAATCCATTTCGGCTACAGGTGGCATATTTCAACTTGGGTCGACGAAGCCTGTCCTCCCTTTTCTTCTTCATCATCATCACCGCTATCGGTGAGTTTAGTGGAATCGATCCCCGCACCTTCGCTCGCCTACCTTCGCTTGCCTCAAGTTTCTTCTGCTTCTGCTCGACGATTTGGAGATCATTTACTATGGAACTCAGCCTAACGCCCAACCAATCGATTTAATTGGTTTTTTTTTTTTCAGAGTGATCCCGAGGTTTCTGTGGATAATTTTGCGAAGATTGAGAGCTACAGAGGGTCCGGTGCCAGGACAACCCAGGCGCTCGCACAGGGCATTGGAGTTGTCTCAGCTTCCTAGTGCAGTGTCATTACAACCATTCAACTACCTCCCACCTCCCATTAATCAAACTATTAACAATCTTCCCATCATCTAACACATAATCTAAGGGCACACAGGATGACAAGTAGATTTTAGGGTAGTTCATTTCAAAGGGAAACGCCTTACGGCGTAATAATTAACAATAATTTTTAAATACTAAATTTATCAATCTATTTGTTAAAAACATATTTTACACAACTGAAATATACAATATATGAATTGTATGATTGTAAAGTCATTACATTTCGGAATGTATAAAATGCATGAAAACAGTTTAGTAGGAATGATGGTTATCTATAAAATGCATGAAAATAGTTTGGTAGGAAACTATTAGTGCTGTTTATCTGTAATTGTATTTAACAAGCAGTGAGGGATGTTGACACCGTTGCATTCGAAGCCGATGAAGACGGGCCCGATTCAGAATTGGTAGTCCGCACTGTATATCATAAAGAAGGCTTCATGGGGGTCGTCTGTAAATTAGTAATCTCCCTCTTGCTTACAAGCATCGCCACTATCTCAGACATGGACGACCTTTGTGCAACATAAGCTTGGGTGGATAGCAGACGACCTAGCTGTATCATTCTCAACACTTCCTCTTTATCGTACTAACCTCCCATGGTTTCGTCCACCATTTCTAAAACCTCGTTGGTTTCGTATAGTTTCCAGACCTGCAACATTCATAACCCAATTCATCAATCCCAGGTAACACTCATTTCATTTACTTATAATAATTATATTAATATATTTATATATATATATAATCTTCAAATTTGCTATTACAAATATATATTCTTATTATATTATTTTAAAACTTTAAATAAATAAATAATAATTAGAAACAAATTGAGACGGACTAAGTTCCCTCATCCACACCAATTTGAGAAATATAGCGTGAATGGTCGGAGAAAATACCCATTCCAAAAGATATTGCATATGCGGTAGTTGATTCATGTCAATGCTTTTTCTTCCCCTCACAATCTCAAGAACTACAACACCGTAACTGTAGATATCCGCTTTCTTGGTGAATTGCCCATGAACGACATATTCTGGTGCTGTATATCCTCTAACCAAACAAAACTCCATTTTAATTATGTGCAACCCTAACTGCAAATATAATCTAAACAACCTAAATGTAAATATAATAAGAACAGTCGTATAAAGGATTATTTTTCTTACAAGGTTCCCGCAACTCTAGTACT
>APFE030027886.1:240308-268977 GCA_000404065.3 Pinus taeda | reverse complement strand
TAAATCAGTCATGAAAGAAGAATTTGAAATGACTGACATGGGTTTCTTGAGATACTTCTTAGGCATAGAAGTAGTTCAAAATGAAAAAGGAATTTTTATATCACAGGCAAGATATGTGGATCAAGTATTGAGCAGATTTAACATGGAAGAATGTAAGGCAGCAATCACTCCCACAGTAATGGGATTAAAACTCAGCAGAGAGGACAGCAGCAAGGATTTTGATCCTAGTTTGTAAAAAAGTATTGTAGGCAGCCTTATGTATTTAACAGCAACTAGGCCTGATATTATGTATGCTGTTAGTTTAATTTCCAGATTCATGGAGAGGCCAAAGGAGGCACATTGGCAAGCAGCAAAAAGAATTCTGAGGTATGTAAAAGGTACCAAAAAGTTTGGAATTTTATATAATGTCTCAGAACATTCAGATTTGGTTGGATACACAGATAGTGATTGGGCTGGAAGTGTTGATGATCGGAAGAGCACTTCCGGTTATGTTTTCAATATGGGTTCAGGAGCCATTTCATGGGCTTCTAAGAAGCAATCCATCGTAGCATTGTCTACAGCAGAGGCTGAATATGTGGCAGCTACAGCAGCAGCATGTCAATCAGTTTGGATGAGAAGGATGTTGAGAAGCTTAGGCCAAGAGTAGGCAAAAGCGACAATGATCTTTTGCGACAATAGTTCAGCTATTGCATTGTCAAAGAATTCAGTGTTTCATAAGAGAACGAAACACATTGATACAAGGTTTCACTACATCAGAGAATTAGTGAACAATGGAGAAATCGTCCTAGAACATTGCAGGACTCATGAACAGGTTGCAGATATTTTGACAAAGCCACTGGATCAGAAAAGCTTTGAATTTTTGAGGAAGTGTCTGGGTATGACCGAATGCCCAGCAGGTGAAATTAAAGGGGAGTGTTAAAATATATAATTTCACCAACCGCGTGGACGGGTCAGCAGTCAACGGAGAAAACCACCACAGGAAATTTAACCCGCCCGGTATCATATCGCACCACCCTTCAGCAAAAGGCAGTTTCCGTGCAACGAGCTCCGATGCAATTGGGAGCTGACAACTGTCCAAGCAGTGATGCTGGCCTCACATCAGCACTGACAATCCATCGGAAGGTATCCTTCACCTAACTAACCCCGTCCGATATTGTTTTCACTCGTCGATCTACCTCCAGTTTTCACTGCCGTTGATTTAAGGAAGCTGCACGATGGTTTAAAGTTCTGTCAGAAAGGTTTTCCGATACACAACCTCCGCCGTGAGATTAAAGGCAGGTTTGTCCATCGTCCGATCATGGAAAGTACACGGGCCCGTTGAAAATTAAATACATCCCATACCTTATATTAAAAACATTGTCATTTTTTTTGGTAATGCGTTAAATGTTTTACGGCGAAGTTAATGTTTAATGAATACGAAAGTATGGGCGCAAGTTTTTAATATATGTTTTTTAAAAAGGTGTTGACCCCAAATTTTGTCATGTAAAAACAAAACACCCGCGGGGATCAAAAAGTAATTTGTAATATGTTATGTGTGTAGTTTTTAGTGAGGGGGTAGCAAGTAAAAACTGAGGGTCTGCAGAACCCGTGAAAAACCAGAGAGTTAAATTTTGTATTGCATTGCAGGGAATGCACAGAGGTGCATGAATATTTGTGGTTTGTAATGAAAATGAGATTTTTATGCAGCAGCAGTGAAAAGATTTTCTTTGTCTTTGTAATGTAAAAAGTAAAGTTTGCACAGCAGTGCAGGAGGAGAAGTGAATGAAAAACCAGTGGCTTGTTTTGTCCCAAATCCATGAGTTGTTTCACACAGGTGAAAAGGTAAATCTGTAACTCCCTGTAATTTTGTTTTCACACAGCAGTGAATGTGAATGAAATATTTACACACAGAGGTGTAAAATTTCATAGGAGGCAGAGTAACTTTTGTGTCAATGTTTTGGTGAAATCTGTAACTCCCTGTAATTTTGTTTTCACACAGCAGTGAATGTAAATGAAATATTTACACACAGAGGTGTAAAATTTCATAGGAGGCAGAGTAACTTTTGTGTCAATGTTTTGGTGAATCCCTTTGAGTGAAAGAGGATGAATATGTAAATGTTTTGTTTAATGAATGGAAATTTTATGGTGGTGAAATACTCTGTCCTGTGTAATTAATTTTAAAAAGGACTTTTCTGTGTAAAATATCCTGGAGTAAAGGAAACAGAGCATTGCCTCTGTGTCTGTGTTTTATATTTTATGGTTTTGGTATTTTCCCATCCCAAACAGAAGCAAAAATACCCAACACAATCAGACTGTTTAATACCGCTGACTTTCCATCACCACCATTGCTGCGGGGCACAATGTATAGGAATGTAGAATTCCTCCTTGACGACTTCTCTACTTCTTCGTCCCCCAGTAGGCAGCGACCTGCTGCATAGATTCTAAAAGCTAAACCAAATTCTCCATGGCTTCTATTGAATTCAACGAATTTTCAACTTTGACGGATTTGCAGCTAATCAACGATCCATTCAAAACGGATCTAAAACATTGATTGCCAAGGAAATATTACCCAACGCACTGTTGCAACCACTACATCGTGTTCGATCCACAATCAACTACCCCAATCTGCAGCGAAGGTGCTCAGACGAATGCAGCGACTGCCACAGCAATTGACTAGCCCAGTACACATGACAAATCAATATGAAGATGAGAGCTAGCAATAATAGCAAATGCCTTCACTGATGTAAGGCATGTTATCTCATTGAATGAAGATGATGCAAGTTTCTCAGCCCCATCGACCCAGTGATCTCAAAAAGAAAAGCCACAGGTCGAGTTTCTCTAACAGAATTTCTGGTAGTTTAGCCCTAGGATTAGTTAAACAAGTGCGCTTCAATGTCGAGACAAGCACATCTAATTTTCCTGCATCTTCCTCCTTTAGAATTGTTTACTTTGATGAATAATACCACAGAGTACATTGAACCCATTGCTGTAAACATATCGGCCTGGTGATTCTTCTTATTACCGACACGCCAAAAAATGGTACCAAACATCAAGCCACAAACAAAAGTAAAAAAGAACTGCACAACGATATACTGTGGATGACGCCAGTAAGACAATCCTTGTTTCCAAAGCCCTCGACTTCCATTCCCAGCGCCAGTGTTCGCGCTTTCCAGAGATGAGTGGTCATAGCTTCAAACCTGAGGCACTGCTCCAGCGTCTCCTCCACCTTTCTCAATGAGCTTCGAGAGTCTCATTGCAGCTCCACTCTTCACACCTCTTAGACCAGACAGATCCTCTCTCCCCACAATCTTCTCCACGCAGCAGATCCCTCGTTCGGCAACAATGTTCACTTGCACAACACGTCATTTCAACTCACCTGCACACCGTTTCTCAGCACTCCGTCACCGTTGCTACAATGAGGTCTGAGACTCAGATGTGACTCCCACACAGATCTGACACCTTCACGCGAACAACAACACACCAGGCAATCTCCACCTCCAGGCTCCACCTAGATTCAGGTGCAAGGCAACCACTTTCCACCTAGCATCACGCAAACTATCTCACACCACGGTTCTCCTTGTGCCACCGCTCAACTCTCAGCTTGCCCGTCTGCTCGGCCTCCCAAACTACGCCACCGAAAGGCTTCACAAATGCAGAAATTAGAGATCTGCCCGAATCCAAATCTAGAGTCTCTTGATGATCGACAAACTAAACACTAAAAACAAATACTCTTTTATTTCCTCAAATTAAGATGGGCCAAGCCACGAGGGGTCAGCCCTAATGGCTCTGATATTAAGATAAAATAGCACAACCACTCAAATATATTATATATCATAAATGAGGAAATTACACATATTTATACAAGCAATAGTGTCAAGATAGAAATTCTATCTAAAACTTAGAGTACTGTAGTTGAGAGATTCTCTCAACCACACACTAAACTAGGAGAAAACATATTCTAGCTAATTCCTATTATGTAGGAACAAACTTCTCAAATGAAAAATTACAACCATAGAAAAGTAAGAATTAATTATTTCTAACATATGCAAGAGTGCAAGTATTAAATTTTTTTTCTAAATGTATGCCGTATATATACAAAAGTACAGCTATTAAGTGTTTTCTCAATGTAGTTCTGCAGTGATTGAATATAGCCTGTTGCTGCTCTAATTGCATTGATCATTTGTTGGTTTTGAATGCAAGGGTCGACGTTCCCTGGAAGATCACTTTCGCAATTCGAGGTTCGCTTGTGACACCAACCAGTTTTTACCATTAGCGTTTGATCCACCCGGGAATGGCAATAATCTGACGGACAAAATAGTAATGGGAGGCCTTGAGCATTCGAGAAACGATACAGGAGGAAAGGTTTGCAATAACAACGTCCAACAGGAAGATGGTACTGGCGCAGCAGACTCGAAGCTCAACAACCTGCATGGCAGTCCAGGCCAACCTCCTCCTCGATGTCAATATAATGGGCAGAGTCCTAAGAGAAGAATGGCAACTTCGGGAACTCATTCCAACCGCAATTGGAACAATCGGTGTCGTTCCACCACTACCCATTACAGGTCGTTGAATGCTGGTGCATCTGCAAATAGTAATCCGACAAAAGACTGATCTAGCAGCGTTAAACCTTGCTCGTTGATCCTTCCCTCATCAATCTCTGTAAACGTTCTATGTTATTTTCTGCGTTACCAACTATACTGTTAGGAAACTGAATTCCAATTTTGTTAATAAATAGAACATATGAATAAATAGAAAGAATATGCAAAAACATGATTTTGGTATGGATTTTATTGAAAACTTTGTAAAAATGTGTGGAAAAGAGATTCTGTCTCGTAACGGGAACTTCTGTATGGAATTTAAGAGAATGTACCCTCTTCTTTTAATGAAACGTATGGATTTTACTGAAAACTTTGTAAAAATGTGTGGAAAAGAGGTTATGTCTCGTACCAGGAACTTCTGTGTGGAATTTAAGAAATGTACTCTCTTTTTTTAATGAAAGGAAAGTGTTTTTTTGGTATTGAAAAAAAATACGCTATGCCCAATTAAATTAATATTTTTGAAAATATTATAATAAAGATGGAAGACGCCGTAGGTAAAGAACCATGTGAAACAATTTCTAAGGAAAATAAAACTATGCGAATTCGAATCAATGTTTTTAAAGCCTCCAAAACAACTATTTGTCCAAAAACGGCAATGGATATGGTTTACAATTACATTCGTTCCACAAAGTCGTGGGAAATAGGTTAAGACAAATGAATCCAATTGGTCACCCTCAGAATTCCATTGTTAATCAGGTATAGCGTTTAGTATTGGGGCCGTGCCGTAACAGACACTACTACATGTAGGGAGTTTTAAGACAATATTTAAGATGATATTTGAGTCAATTGTCTTAACTTAACACAAAAACAAACTTGTGTATTGTCTTAAATATTGTTTTTAAGGGGGTGTCCAAAATATAATGTCTCAAAAATATGTCTCTATAAAGACAATATAGAACAGATATTATTATTGTCTCTATAAAGACAAGAATTATTTCTATTAAGAGAATTTGATTTGTCTCACTCGAGACAATTTCATTTGTCTCTCTAGAGACAACTTCATTTGTGTCTCTTTAGAGACAATTACATTTTTGTCTTTTTAGAGACAATAGCTGAGATTAAAAACATATTGTCTCTATAGAGACTATATGTCCATAATTCAAATTATTGTCTCTGTAGAGAGAATATAAAAAATTATTTAAAAATAAAATAAAATCATTTTGAATGTTCTTTCAAAGTATTTTCACATTCAAAGTTCACAAATAGTGATTTTAATTACCTTAAATCTTTGTTGTTTATGGATACCGACAGATTAAAAAATAGATAAATCCATTATTTTCAATGCTAACGACAAAGTAAATTTAAATCTAAATGAAAAAACAATTCTGGAAAGCGACATTGAAAATAATAAGGCAACACACTTATATTTCCTGAAAATGCATTCATGTCATTTGAACATGTAGGATCCTCAGTTGGAACTTCATTTTAAGACATAGTATGAGTCAAAAAAGAAATGTTCTAGATTTCTCCATCCTACAAGAGGGTTTACTCTCTAACATAGAAATTCAAAGCTTCAATCACATTAAATGGTGGAAATTAAATTCATATCCAATGGCTAAACCACAATTTCAATACCCTTGTATAGTTTTCCGAATCACACTACCCATGGCCACCTCAAGCTGAGTGCGTTAATGTTAAAGTTTCTATTTGAGTTTTCTTTACTATTTCTAGAATCTCCTCTGGATAGTCTCAAAGTCTTTCCAATGCATTTTCCAATATACTCTTTGGCTCACGTCCAATATCTGAATCTGCGACACATCCAGTTAGGCATGCCTTATATTCTTGTTATTTTCTATTAAATAGTTCACAGAGCTTGTGACTACTATATGAGGATTATAATATCAAGATAAAAAATTCAAACGCAACGCAATTGTTCAAAATTATCTGAAAGGAATATAATAGAAGGTTTCAATAATTTTTGAAGAATCTATTTTTAAGATTGATGATTTGTTGCACCTACACATGATCCACAGAACAATTATAACAAAGGGTGCTATAATATTATACCACAAGGAAGTGAAATCTGGGTTGTGAACCAGTAAACATCCTTCTCATTTCATGGAACAAAACCTACCCATAAATGTTCTCGCCAAAATAGTTGCGCCTTTGGCCCAAACTTATGTCCTTCAGGGTACGTTGCCAATCCCCTAATAGTAGATCTCCCAGAAAGACTAGCGGCTGGAAGACCCAACCACTTAGCGACTACGGAATTCCCTCCATCCCAACCTATCAGTATCTGTGAGTAGAAACAAATTCCAAATGGTTGACAGAAGCATGATAACATAGAAGATAGATTTAATGATCAAACTTGCATTCAACAGACCCCTGTCATTTTTTCTCAAATACAAAATGACATCTAATACTCGTGTATGAGAGAAACCACCACACAAATTCTTGTTTGATAGAAACCAGTGCATATGGGTTATTAATATTACCTTTGTTTAGCAAGAGGGGATTCAATTCATTACTAAATTTATGCCCAAGTTTTACTACTTCAAATGGGAGTCATAAGTTTGGATTTGAGATGTTACCTTAGCTTTGATAAGTGTTCCATCTCCCAGTTTTACTATAGTTAAAGAAGAATCTGTAGGTTGTTGAATGGAAACGACTTTAGATTAAGACAATGCGAATCTTTATGCAGAAATCAATCGAGTGCCCAATTAATGAGATGGCGATACCTTTATGTGTTCAAGAGACAACATACCCACAAGAATACCGAGGCAAGCTTGGTAGCCATAGTTATCAACTATGTAAACCAATTTTAGAGTTAAAATAAATCCTGAGACATAGCTAGAATTTTGAGAGAAAGTTTTAACAAGCCATAACATATTACAAGAAACAATCATCACAACTAGCATTTCCCCCAATAGTACACAACAAAAGGCACTTGAGCATTCTTGAAATATTTAAAGAGTACAAAAAGTTCTTGTGCAAAATGTGCAAGAGTATATAACGGAAAAAACTATCTTAGCATATAAAAATAGCTCTGTAATGGAGTTGAACTAAGATAGCTTAGCACTCCATCGATGAAAACATCTGCATAGTACCCAAATCACATATAGAGAGATGCGATAATGCTATTCTAAGGCCCAAATACAAATCAGAATTAAATGTTGGAACTCAAGAGAAAACTGCAATGGTACAAAAGTAATTGAATCTGCCAATCCATAAATATGCAAAAACATCTTAACAAAGCTATTCAAAAGCATCATCATCGTCATCTGGAAGGGGTTGGGCCACAGTTGCTACAAGTTTTGCCTCGTACACTACTACATCTAGGGAGGTTTTAAGACAATATTTGAGTCAACTGCCTTAACTTAAGACAAAATGACACTTGTGTATTGTCTTAAATATTGTCTCTAAGCGGGTGTCTCAAAATATAATATCTCAAAAATTTGTCTCTATAAAGACAATATAGAACACATATTATTATTGTCTCTATAAAGACAATTTGACTTGTCTCTCTAGAGACAATTTGATTTGTCTCTCTTTAGAGACAATTACATTTTTTTCTTTTTAGAGACAATTTCATAATTCAAACTATTGTCTCTCTAGAGACAATATAAAAAATTATTTAAAAAAAAAATGTCCATAATTCAAACTATTGTCTCTCTAGAGAGAAAAAAATTATTTAAAAAAAAATAAATGTCCATAATTCAAACTATTGTCTCTCTCGAGACAATATAAAAAATTATTTAAAAATAAATAAATGTCCATAATTCAAACTATTGTCTCTCTAGAGACAATATAAAAAATTATTTAAAAAAAAAAAATAAAATCATTTTGAATGTCTGCTGGTCATGCCTTCCATTATGTCTATCGATCCGAATAATTTTCTTAGCCTGAATAGAAGATTCTTCAACCACGCTTCTGTATTCTGCTCTATAACCACAAGGCCTCTTGTTTTGGCCCCATTGTAGGAGAAGGTCTCCTCATTCTGCAATGTAATTCCTTGAGGGTTGGTTTTCTTGACTAGTCTTTCTATCTTCACTCTTCTCACGGAATGGTTTTGGAATGGAGTTTACATATTCGAGAGCTTTCTAGTGGTTTATGTTGTTGCTTTTCGATGACCCTCCTTTCGTCCTTACTGTCTTTCCTTCCAAAAGGGTACTGGGACATAGTAGCAAAGTACCATTGTGGTACCATGTACTTTATAAATGTGCGTGACTAAAGTACACCCTAAAGGCTATATGACCATCACGCAAACTTTATCATCTATACTGAAAACAATTAGTCTAACCTTTCTTGGTCCACAAAATTCTCTCACCTTAAGGTTAATATAATTATAATTTCACACAACCCTAGTTGATTTATGCACGCCATTATGTAAAAAATGCAACAAGTTTGATTTCTCCTAAAGGTGTTAACCAAAATCTTGCTAATAAATTTGAATAAACAACTTTGTAAAAGTTAAAATGGCACTATAGGTAAGGCCATGTTCTTGTGCACAAGAAGTTGAAAGTCGGAAAATGTATGCTTCAAATAGCACACTTCATTAGAAAATGCCCAAAGATATGAGTGGTATGATGACTTTTGTTGAGCAAAGCATCACAAGGAACTTTATATCTAATATACCAGGCAGAAAAATATTGATATGCAAATCAATAGATGGTTGCTTTAGTTCTATTCATGATCATTATGAATCATGATTGCTAAGGCTGGTATTTTAAGAGTTCTAATTAGCATCATGAAGATGACATACGGGACTCTGAATTTGCTTTGAGGATGGGGAGAAATGTTCCAAGGGCCTTTCTAATTTGTGGTATAATTGTCAAATCATCATTGGATTATTCATTTGACGGGTGCAATCATGCAATGACCAGTAAAGTTTTGAAATTAGCATAAATTGTTGAAAGAGGGAGAAATATGATGGCTTCTTTGTGCGTAGTGCCTATGCTTTTGCATCCTTCTCTGGCTCAGATTTGCTCCTGCCAATATATATGTGTGTCCATCTCTATCTACCTATCCATCCATCCATCCATTCAATTATATGCATGTGTGGATATACATATGTAAGCCTGCAGATCTATGTTTTATAGTGTGTTCTCTCCTAAAATTTGGGATATGCGTGCACATTGCATTTATAGGGTGTGCCTTGGGAAGTATGTATCCATTTTGACTTTTTCTCCATCTCATTTGCAAGGAGAAAGGATATATCGAACTCGTTAACATTAAATAACAAGGACTTGACAATTATTGTACAATAAATAAACCATGCTCATCGTGATTCATGGACCAAATAAATTCCCTGGTCCATTAAATCAGAGAAACATACACTAGAGAAAATTCAGGAAAACAAAAATATTCGATAATACAAAAAATTACAAGCTACGTAGGTAGCATACTCAAAACTGCCAGCGCGCTAGTTGCACCTCTGCTTCAGTTAGGTCTTTCTGAGCTTTCTTCCTATGATAAAATATTGGGCAGTCACGACTGCAATAAGGATAGGACATCAGTGTAAGTATAAAAGAGATAGTAATTGTAAATAAAAAATAAAAAAATCCTATTAATTAAAAACAAATACACGATCACACAAATGTTACAAAATACATCCATAATGTAAATTTAAATCATGTTATAAAAATGCAATACTTGAAATATAGCATTCAAAAACCTTGTGAAAAGAACATCTTGGTGCAGAGAGCCTTGGCACCACTGACATTGTGTCCATAGTTTACCAAAGAGCATTTCTAATTTCCTCACTGACATTGATCAAATATTAGTGTCATATGATAGAAAATCTAGGTGAGAACAATAGATACAAGGCCTACTTTAAATTCTCCAAATAAAGAGTAATGGTATTAGAATACCAGCTTACCATTTGCAATTGTTTTCTGATACAATTCTACTTCTCTTCCTTTGCAATGTGAACAAAGTGTCTGATCTTCTTTGCTGCAATGACAACATGAAATCAGGTAACATCATGAATTTCAGTATGAAGCAACTTAACCAGACATTCATATTATAAGAAAGCTAGACAGTTTCTTACAAGGAGAGTAGGCATGGAATCATGCAACCTCATAGATTTTTCCACATCAAAAAGATGAACCCTAGTAGCTTTCTAAAGCGCCAAACTGAAATAATAGTTACTCTCAATTGTGCACTACTATAAACAAGGAAACCACATGCACGACACCCTCTACTTGTATTAACTAAATACCTGATAGGTGTTTTACAACCAATACAACTGAGTTTTTTCTTGGCAAATTTCATAATTCCACTATTTGAAGGAGTTGATATGGAAACTGCTCGTGTGTGACTACCATGAAGGAGCTCCTTGCTTGCATTCTTCAAAATGGGATCAAATATTCTCAACAGCGGCTGCAAAGCAAAAACATGCACTAATAAAAAACACTTAGCTGGAAAGAATTACTATCTATCAAGATATATTTGGAACACTAGTGAAATTTTCAAAAAGAGCATAAACTGCAAGTGATGATGCTTTCGTCTTTCACCTTTCTTAGTTGATTCTCCAAATAATATTGTGGACTGATAGGGATGTTATTCTCCAGTATGTAAATTGGATCCTCAGATTTCTCATATGCCTGAGCCCAAGTAAACACATTAGTCATTATATCCATAATCCCTTTGTAAATTATGCCTCCAAATAAAACATAACAAAATAATTAAAATAACCTTTTTTTAGTGCAATATCGAGACTTATGTTGAGCACAGGAGGGGTTAATTATTACCTTGGCACCTTTTGCAGCCTTTATGATGACATATGGAACACGATCACCCACAGTTGGAGAAGTTTTAGCATCCCTCTGTAAACCATGGGCACTTTGGCTTTAAAACACGACATCAATTTAAAAAATCTAACAATGGACTCGTTGTCAATAAAAAGAAAAATGTTACAAGAGTCTTTAGATGCACTGCAGTAATAAAAATAGAGAGATAGGATTGAAATGGAACCAGAAGGCATTGCACCATTCATTATACTTGTTCTGAGAAGTTATTTCCAGTATTTACCTTCTGCATGCACTCAGCTAGTTCCACGCATGCTTCATTGACTGCATAGTCATCTCCAGTCTTTGTCAGACCTTGACTCAACAAAGAGATTGTTAGAACAAGCAAACAACAATGCCCTTAAGAATATGCTGATAGCCTTGATAAAGGATATGACCTACAAACATCTATTTCTGCCGTAGCTAAACAGTAATCAATTTTTCTCACGATGAGATTAAAAATGCAGATATATTATATATTGTCATGTTTTGATTCTCTTCAGTTGTATAAAAGCCTCTCTTGAAACTTCTTCCTCCCATTGCTAGTAGTAAATATTGACTGAATCCCTTCCAAATATAGAATGTAGGGAGAAGAAACATGACAGACTTAAAAAGGAAACTTCCATGGCCTACCCCAACTAGGTATATAGTATATACTTCTAAAACTTGAAACCAGGAATATGTAATAAGTGACTTGCTTGCAATGTAAATCTCCTCTTCGCCATATCATATTCTCTCCATTTCAAAAGTAACAAATGGTCAAAGAAATTTGGTCATAAACATGCACAAGGATTCATTTTTCTCACCTTAGTTATCACCAAAAGTGACAAATCCATTCTGTTCATTAACAAGTCAGAAATAGTGTTCTTGACATACTGCACTGTACCAGGTATGTCACGATCAATGAGTATTTTGTGAAGGAACTCTATAACCAAGTTCTTCACCAACAGGCAATTGTCCCTTCACACTGTTTCAATGCCTGCTGATATGGAATATTTAAAAGATCAGGAATATTTAATAATTAAGAAGGCATCAAATAAATTACTTTTCTAAGAGCATTTTGAGCCTTCACAAACACTAAGGCCTGTCTTTGAAACAAAAAGATCAGGTTTGTCACCTTTAGTATAAGCATTTGGCTTTTTCCACAACAACCCATCATATCTTTTCTTGCTGATCAACAAGTATGGGTAGTATATTTTTTCAAATTCTAGTTTAATTGGCTCCATAAAATCATATGTTAAATAACACATTGATTAGATGCCAAAGATGCACCAAACAGATGCAGATAAGCCACACAAAAGCATAACTGATCATCTTGTCCTATGCATATTTACAAAGATCTCATGGAAGTGGAATGTCAAAAGAAGATTAGTTTTAAAAAGAAAGGTGATATTAAAACATTCATCCCTACAAAAACATCATTAACAACTCTAGAGGCTTCACAAATATTTAAAATTCTTTACACTGCACCTTTGTAAATGTACCACTAATATAATCTGAGGCTTCCCTCCATAGCGTCATGGCCTCTTCTATATTTGGTACACCAAACTGTAACATAACTGAATCTATATCTTCATATACAACCTAGATTCAAATATAAAAATATAATATCAAGCTTTACAATAGAAATCTTGGTTAGGATCAAGTCACCCATTATGATTTCAATAACTTGGACTATCACCAATACAACAAGTGTACTTCCTGTCATCACTGATCCAGTTCAAAGGTCACAAATGCCTTTAGTTGCTAAATAATAGCCTACCTCAGCATTGTATTGGTAACCACCAACTATTTTGAACCTTTCTTCACCTAGCCTCTTTGTATGCTCTATCATTTGACGACACAACAGGTGGAAAAAAATGAGATGATTAATGATATGAAATTTTAAAACAATACGTAAAATCGATAATGTCTGATGGAACAGAGAATGTGTCAAAAGATCAAACTGGACTTGTAATCAAAATATAATAAGAGGGCCTAAGCATATCATCTTAGTTGTACAAGTACACATGACTAATTAATGCAATTCAAGAACTCAATCTTATTTGTACAAGATTGTCAATTACAGTTCATACCCAAAACATTATGCCAGGAGGAAGAAAATAATTACATGGATATAATTGATGCCCAAAAATAATCAATGTGAATGGCTGATACATGCATATATAGAATAAGAGAGGACTGCAAGCATCTCTATCTTGTAAGTAAAAGAAGCACCAATAACATTACAACTAGGAAAAACAAGGGGAGAATCAAGGTGTCCATGGATTTAATGTTTTTTTTTCCATGGAAGAACTGCGAAATTACCATAGCTCGTCACACTCAATGAAATCTCCAAACAGGGCAATTGTCCAATAGTGGCACCAGTAAACCCATAAATTGAATTCACACTGATCTGCAAGTGCACACAGTCAAAACTATTTTATGCGTTTCACTAGCATACCTAGTTTTACTTTTATTCCATGTCCAATCCATAATTAATACAGACTTGACAAAGCTGTAATTACCTTCAAAGCCAATTGACAGCCATCGAAGACAACCTTTTCAAAAGGATCTTTAGCCTCCTAAACAAGATTACAGGAAGTTAAAAACTGAGATGCTAAGTGGAAAAAATATAAGCATGTAACATTAACATAGGAAGCACTTAGTTCACCACCTTTAGGTCTACCTTCGCTCTTTTCCTGGTAGCCAGTAACTCTTCTAGGATCTCTAGTAATATGCCCTAGGAAATAGGAAAAAGAGCATTCAATTTAGCATCATCGAAAATGGTCAGCATATAATGGTTAAAAAGTAAATAATGAAATAAGTATAAGCATAGTGTTTGACATGCAAAAACATTAAGGTATTAGCATCCTACTTTACTTTTAATCCTTTCTAGTAGCATAGCTTCTGGTGCCTATTTTAGTGTTACAATGGTACAGCTATGCATTATACAGCTGGGATGACTAGGACAGTGTATTGGGATCTCATCCACATAGCAATTTGATTGCTAAAGTCTACCATACATGTTAGGGAACCTATCTATTTTTTGTACATTAATGAATCAACCAAATTTCAATCTGAATCTACTGAAAACTTCAAAATATGTATCATAAAAGTAGCCTAGGGTTTATTGTCCATTATCATAAACTTCTTCAGAATCTCAATTGCTTACTTATCGTGTTCGAGGACCATCTTACCTCAACTCAGCCAAATCTCCAATACCAAGAAATAATACATGTCAACTTCACTTGCCAGTTTCTTATTGCACCATGGGATAGAGTTTTTTAAACTAACTGTTAGGACTAGGTAATCTACATACAAAAAATGAATCCACATACAATCAATGAATCCTGCATGCCAGCAAAATGCACGCTTAGTAAAAACACAAATATTAATAAATACATATAGTGAAATAAGTTAACTAAATGCACAAAAATATTGATCAAGTTTTACCACTATCATTACCTTAGATGTTTTATAAGGTGTTGTAGGGGTTGGAATGACTTTAGCGATTGCCTGCATTCTAAAAACATAAATTAGCATAATATAATAAGGAATATAAGATAATTGAACATATAAAAGACAATATTCAAGCTTACCTCATGCATCATCATAACAACATCTTGCCCTCGTGCATTTGTTAACATTTCCGTAAAAGTAGTGAGTATCATTGAATCCCCCATAGTAGCATCAGTAACACCCATGGGTACATTCTTAACAAAACACATAATAACATAAAAATAAGAAAACTTTGATTAAAAAAACCGATAAGAAAACAGAATCAATAACACCAAATATGTGTTGAGTGAGCATTGAAGATCTGTCCAACACTTTGAGGCAAGCTTATCAGAGTGTCCCAACAAGCATTTAACTAGTCACAAACAAACTTTTGAAGTATCATTTTAAAGTTATTTCTAAAAACAAATCCGACCTCTAACTAAATCAACAACATAGATAATACAAATATGAAAAGCAACATAAATACCTAGTCTGCCATTTTGTATAGAATAATGTAATAAAAATCTGCGAAGAAAAGTTTGTGGAAAGTAGTTAGGATCATTACATAAATAAATGTTGAAATATATGACAATGTGTAAAACCATAAAATTATTCTAAAATATGTTGGTTTAAACTTTTATGCTTGTAATACTAATTTCACTGAGGAGTTCTTTGGATTATATTACAAATGGTAATGCATTGTCTTAAATTGTTGTCACACAATGCAAAGTAATCTCTCTAGAATACCTCCTTGCGGCCTATAGACATTACTTCATTATCTCATTGCAGCCACAATCAACTCCAAACTAGACCTTGCTTGCCTCAAAACCCCAGACCATACCTCAAGATGATTTGCTGCCACATAAAAACCTGAGGGGTGATTCGTTGCCATAAGCAATCCCTTATAGGTGGTTCACTTCCACAATTGATAGCTCAGTGATGATCTGTTGTCATCAACAGTTCCTTAGAGGTATCTTTCTATCTTAGAATTGCTTCATAGATATATTGCTACCACAGTGAAGCCTCAGATTTAATGTGCTGCTATAGATAATGCCTTAGAGATAGGCCAATGCCTCAGATAATGTCTCAGGGATGATTTTCTTCCCAGATAATGGCTCAAGATAGTTTGCTGCCACAGTTAGTGTTTGTTCGATCATTTATATAAGAACATTCGGAAGTTTGATTAAAGTGAGAGGTTTTAGAAAATTAAATGAAAGTCTGGTTGGTTAACTCTCTGCAATTATGGATTGAAACCAACGAGGTTCCATATATGGTGCTCAAAAAATAAACAATGTTCCTAACAAACAAGCATCATTTTGTATATAAAATATTTAAATAAATTATCACCAGTTTATATTAAATTGTGAAATCAACATTTGAAAAGCAATGCATATGAAGCATATTAAGCATGCATGGAAACTACTAATCGGAGTCCAAAGAATTATTATGGTAGATGAAGCGATATGGTGTGCTGCCTTAGAAGAGCACCAATATGTAATAAAGAACCCTGAAATATGCTTGGAAAATGACAAGACATAAAATAATGTAGAGCACCAGTGGCAGACAGGGTATAAAAACTTAGAATTATGTTTAACCCTCCAATATAGTTAACCACACATGGAATAAGTGAATCCAAATGAATGACAATGCAGTGAATGCACATGAGATATGGTTTCATCAATTCATGAGTAAATGTTGGTGTGGGATTAAACCAAATAATGTCAATTTCATGCCTCATACTTCTCAAAGACCTAAGCTACAAATATCATGGCTTGGTATTATACCTATCCGTAGATTTATGCAGATTTGAGATGTTCAGAGGAGAATCAATCATATCTCCATAACACCCCTCTCGAACCTATTTCATGCTAACAAATCAGAGTCTAGTGCCAAACACATGATCACATATCCAAGCAAAAGATCATCCCAGTGCATCTCCTAGAATGGTGGGTATCGAGTGACTCAATGTGGCCATTTATTGCACAAAAGTTGAAATATATACCAATGAGCCAATGGGGCATGCATTTTCATAAAAGGATGACCTCATTTCTCAAAACACACCCAAAGGAACTAGGATTATTACAATGTTGTATGTTGGGTTAGGGTGCAACACTATCATGTTATAAGACACAATTGCATATAAAAGGTTATACTCCATGGGATACATAAAGAAAATTCATTTTCTTTTCTTAATTAGAAAGGAGACAATTTTTCATTGAAAAGAAAGAATTTTTATTTAGAAAGGAGGCATCATCCAATGAAGTTCAAGATGGTGAAGAATGCACCATACAATACATTTTAGGTACTTATGTTCAGGAAAATCCCATCTCACTTGTTAATAATGAAACTCATGAGTATAGGTTTAAGAATTCAGATGCAATTGAAGGATATCAAGATCATGTAGTTGAAAAAGAAGAGAAAATTGAACAGGTTTACAAAAGTGAAACTCACAATGATGAAGAATGAAAATCACATAAGGATTATAACAATAGCCAAAATGATGGTTGTCGCATGTTGTCTAATGTAGTTTCTTTGAAATTTGGAGATCATCAACTAATTCATTCATCATACGATGAACCTCAAGAAGCTTATGAGAATATTTGAGTTTCAAATGTTGGTTTGCAACCTCATAACTCAGGTATTGAGGATGAAGTTCATGAAGACAAATTTCATTATTCAGAGTCCAGACAATGACAAATAGTTTTATGGCCTTGACGAATTGCATGGTTCGAAAGTGGACAGTGTCTCTAGTATGTATGAGCCAATGCCTAGTGTTTCCCAGCATGCAGGTGAGTCATCTCATTACAAGGTTGATTTGATTCATGTCTACACACAAATAGAGAGAAACACTTCAAAGAAGAAATTAATTTGTTCATGTAATTATAAAGAAACAGAACCAGAAGCGACTCAGGAAATTTTTGATTCTTCAAATAGTTTTGAAGGCAGTATTGATGTGTTCGCTAGTTCATGAATGCCTTGACTCTATTCTAGTTCCCCTAGTATTAATATTAATGATGTGTTCCCTTTGCTGTAATGATTTCAATACTCCATTAAACAAGCGGAACATTACTGACAGTAATGATGTGTTCCTTGTTCAAGTATGGATGAATCTGTTCTTGAAAAAGCAGTCATAACTGAGGAGAATGTTCAAAATAATCCCAATTCCTACAGCTATACCAATGAATGCAGCTACACAAGAAAAATAATACTAATGCCAACATATTTGCAAGGGAAATACATCAAATTGAAAGGAAAATACCTGTGGAAAATAAACCCTTTGTTGTCTTCCTTGAAACTTCTAGCTCAGTTTCGAGTTCCTTTGAAAAATAGCAGTGAAAGCCCTAGCATATAAAAACTAAAACAATTTAGCGCCAAAAATATTTTCAGCCTCTACACCACAAAAGTTTCGGTGGTTTCAATAGTCTTGTTTCCATTTTAAGATGGCCTAGCCCGCTATTTCCTGCTATTTCCCACCTATGTCTTCGACTTTTATAAGAATGAGGGTCTTAATATCTATCTCCCGCCACCCATGAATAAATGAGTATGTACTCTGCTGCCGTTGGGCCTCATGTCCTTAATTCCCATAACAGAAACCCTAGTCTCGTGGCTTTAATAGATCAATACATTAACACAAGTGCATTCTTGTCAACAAGACTGCAATTTCATAACGAAAACCAAAATTCTGAAAATGAGGAATTATTCCTCTGAGTTCGGCCCAGTCCCTCTGAGTTATTATAACAAAACCCTTAGCCTTAGGCCAGAGAAACCTTTTAAAAATACATTACAGGGATAGTATTCTATCCAGTTCATGGATGAAGGATGTTAACTAATATCCCTAGCCTAATTCGACAAACAAACACATACCTGGTAGTGGGCGCCAAGGAACTGGTAGACCCAACCGCAATTCGACATGACTCCGAGGACCCACAACATAGGCAACTAGGGATGCACATTCAAGTAGAAAACAAGATGAGTATGTGTTGACAAAACAAGAGAAAAGCTATAAAACTCAAAAACTATTTAAGTTTAACACCTAAAGCAAATATGCGCTTACCTAAAGAGACTATCCAAGCTGGAAATCCTTTCTGAAAACAGAGACTATGTCTTAGCACACATCGTGTTATACCACTGAAAAGAACCAATTTCGAAGGCAACCAGAAGTGGGCAGCTTGATCAAAGGCAAACTGTGGCAAGGTAAAGCAGCGGGTAGAGAAAGATAACAGAGAAAGACAGAAGTGAACCATTTGAGGACTCGACAGACTAACACTCGCGACTCGACAACCCTGGGAGAGCCCCTCAAGACACACAATGTACCAGGATCTAACACCACGGCCGTTGGATTTGGAAGAGGCATCTACACCATAGAACCAATGTATATTCCCACAAAAGGCTCCTTGGCAGTCAAACCATGAATAACCCTAGGCATCCGACAACTAGGGTACCAATTAGAGGCTCCTTGGCAATCAAACCATGCATAACCCTAGGCATACGACAACTTGGGTATTAATGTAAGGTTGAAAGGAGGTGATATGGCCATAATTGCAATAGCACTTAAACATTTATGGAAGGTTAATAAAATATCAGGTTATACGTTAAATCACACCAATAAACGTGAAGTTGCCAGCCAGATTATGGAACTTACAGTCATGTATAATGGTAAATTATATATGTGCTGAAAAACCATAGTCCAACATTTCATTGCAATTTAAATTAATGAATTACGCCATGTTCTTTTGAAAGAAAATAACCATAATGCTATTGGTAATTCATTGATTATTATTAATATAGACAAATTTTATTTTACTATAAGTTACCTTATTAGTTAGATGTCTAACATTAATACTTTTATTATTTTTATTGTGCCATTAAAACTAATAAAACTATGATTGAAATTACACTAATTTTATATATTTATATATTCTCCATCTATTTTACTATTTACACTCAATTTAATAATAATAATTAATAATTGGCACATATTTAACTTTATATATTTAGTTTATTTTTACTTATCTTAATACTTAATATATTCTAATTTAAATCTTTTATGTTAAATTCATTAATAACAAACATATATTTAACTTAATTTGTTTTCTTATAGGTTTAAGAATATTAACTTCCATAAGAATTTTAAAATGTTATGTTATTTTACATAGGTTAAGGTTCCATAAAAATAAGGTTTGAAGTTGCTTTTTTTGAATTGACTTATTATTGATCTACTTGTTGTACTATAGGTAGTGTATCTATTTTATAGTAAGTAATCATTGTACTATAGGTAGTGTCTAGTAATTTTTTAAGGAGCATTCATCAAAACAAAGAAATCTAATGAGCCATAATAAATTTCATATTTATTGAAGGTATTTTATCATCATAAATTACCAAAACGTAATTTGAGTGACTACTAAAATTCTAATATTACAAATAGATAAAAAAATTCCATTCCACATTCTTATACACTTCAAGGTGGAATGTGCTATTCTTTAGTAATTACACCTTATTATCTTGACATCTTTTCTTATGTAATGACTATCAATCCTTCACCCTTTATTTGATTATTGTGATTTATTGTAATTGTTTTGCATGTAGGTAAATTATTTAAATAGAAATGCCTCCAGAAAGGAAGGGTCAATCAACTAATTTTTTTTTATGTATATTTTAAAACATCAAAGACTTATAATGTTAAAGATATTCCATATATACCTCATTTGAATGATGATGCTAATGAAGATATGAATGAAGAGTATTTTGTTGATATAGATATTCTTAGCAATAAAAAGGAAGGACACGATGGTGGATCTAGTAGTTCGAGGAGGAAGGCTTTCTAACAACATGAATTCTGAGAAGAGTGGATGATAAAACATCCTTGGGTGTATAGTATCAATGTTGAATATCAAAAGACTCATATGAAGCGTAAAATTTGTGAGAAATACAAGGCTCAAGGTCCATGGAGTATTGGAGATGGATTTAATACGATTCAACCAAAATATGACACTGAAAGGTTTAAAAATCCCATTAAAGAACACATAGTGGCTATAAGTGAGGCTAATAAGGAAATGGTCAGAACTACCATTTAGTTAGCATATTTTATTGCAGACAAAGATATTTCAATTTTTACTTATGAAGATCTTTGTCATATTCAAATGCATCTATAGATGCCCAATATGCCTTCTCGAGTGGAGTATTCTTCCTACATAAATAGAAAAGAAGCTACTAAATGTATTCACTCTATATCAAATTATCTTGAAGAGGTGCAAACTACAAAAGTGTTAGAAAATCCCTTTTTCTCTATAATGTTAGATGAAAGTATAGACAATGGTTTGGAACAACACCTTGTTGTGTATTCTACATATCTAGATTTAAAAGGTTTGGGCCCTCTAGTCACATAATTTATGAAAATGATTATTGTTCCTAGTGGAAAAGGAAATACTATATATGATACCATCGTTAATTTAAAGGAAACAAGGTAGTTGGAAAATAAGAAACTAATAGCGGTTTCAACTGATGGTGCTTCATCTATGGTTGGATGTGAAAATGGATTTTTCACACTGCTAAAGAATGATTTAGCAAATTTGATTGGCACTCATTGCATTTCACATGTTGAAGCACTTGTAGCATCATATGCTTTGAAAAAGATGCCTGAGTATTTGTATGTAGAGAAAATAACAAACAAGGTATACTCATGGGTTGGAAATTTAGCAAAGAGAAATAATAAGCTCATTTCCTTATTAGAGAGAATGGCATTAAAATCCTTGCAAGTTCTTCAAATCCATGGGATCCTATGGCTCTCTATTTTGAGCGTGTAGAAGAGAGAAAGAAAGAATTCATTGTATAATAAGGAAAGGATTTGTATCATAAGGCAAGGATTTTTTTAATTCAATTTTGTTTAAAAACGCTTGGTGATGTTTTGAAGGAGTTGAATAATCTAAATGAAAAATTTCAAGAAGATAATGTGGATGTCACATTTCTTGTAATAGCTATTAACCTTGCGCTAAATACTCTTAAAATATATTTTTGTATACTAAATTCTTTTGTAGAAGGTGTTTTACATCTTACTAAATTTTTGAAAGACTCCAAAGGTGGTTTCCTTGAAAATGTTGACAAAGAGGGGAATACCAATAGACATGACTTTTTGTATATTTGAATCCATGATGAACAATTGTCACAACCAATGGTAGCTTTCATTGAGGGCTCCCTTCAGAGTTGCATACAACTTACAAGAAATTATGTCCAAGCATTGATTGATAGTTTCGATTCAAGATTTCTAGATCTTCATCTTTTTAATCCAACAAGTTTGTTTAGTCCTTTTCATTACCTGTCAGATATTTATTTCAGAGAAAATAGTGTAAAGCATTGGCTTGAAATAATTTTTTCACATTTGCAGCATAAAACATGTAATGAAGGTGAAAATGTACTAATGTTTGATATTACAACTTGTAAAAGAGAGTTATATCAATTCATTGACGTGGTTTATTTGAATAGAGAAATCCAAGCATTGATTGAGAGTTTCGATTCAAGATTTCTAGATCTTCATCTTTTTAATCCAACAAGTTTTTTTAGTCCTTTTCATTACCTGTCAGATGTTTATTTCAGAGAAAATAGTGTAAAGCATTGGCTTGAAATATTTTTTTCACATTTGCAGCATAAAACATGTAATGAAGGTGAAAATGTACTAATGTTTGATATTACAACTTGCAAAAGAGAGTTATATCAATTCATTGACGTGGTTTATTTGAATAGAGAAAGACTCTTAATTAGGTCAAGTATGGAATTCCACTAACCAACTAGCTAAAGAATTCCAATGACCACATAGGATCTAATATAGGATTCCTCTTGGAAGCATCCTGCCTATTCATCCAACAATGTCCCGTCTATGAGGAATTTTTATATTCCTCCAACAAGCTCCAAAATCAACATAGTTGCCTCGGGATTTTTCCCCTCTAACCATATTGGCTAACTCTTTTCCCTTACTGAGATCATTTATCTCTAGGGAAAGGAAATTTGGGCAAGCAAGCATCATCGACCCCTCTGGGAGGACAACCACCATCAACCCAAGGCCTCCTGGCTTTTCACATCTATCCACAAATGTATGACATATAAAATTCTCTTTGGCACTCTTTCCCATAATAGTTTCCATAGCAAACTAGATGTACATTATCATTAAAATAAAAGAAACATTATGTACATCATGCATTAGTACTTGACCCTTAGAATGGCTCAACAATATCTAGATTGATAGGAAACATAACTGACATACAAGTGGTATACATTCTAATTTTCCAAATGACACACTCATGTATCTCAAATTGGATTCTTTTGTGATTCATCATGTGATGATTAAGATATTTCGAAAAATCACATGGAGAATTATTGGTCGACGTGTTTCAAACCTCAATCTAGGTTCATCATTAGGACGAGGATGAGGAGCAAGATCAACAAATTTCTAAAATCTATTATAGAGATACAACAATAATAGTCCAACATTCAAACGAAGAATTAATAAAAATGAACGTTAAGGAATAAAAATTAATATCTTCAATAGTTACCTTTGACTTTTTATTATAAATTAAATTATTTTATAATTTAGTCCAAATAATTTATAATAATTTTTTAATTTAATATTTTATAATATTATTATTTTAAAATTTGTTTACAATTCACTTTTATAATTCATTTATATATCATGCATATCATAATATTATACTTTCTCATTTATGGTTGCATTTCACTTTGCAATGTTTTACCCTCACAAGTTCTCATATTGTTTCCATTAAACTACCCCTACTTAATCCCATTAGCAACATTAATCATAACGATTTTATAATAAAAACGTACCCTCTAGAAAATATTCTTGTACATAAGAGATTTTATTAATACATTTAGAATTCATTTTGCATGCAATTAATCACTTTAATAACAACATTGTATCATGATCCAAGTTCTTGTCACATTTAAGAACTTCTAGTCATAAACATGCATTGTTTAAACATGTATTTACTTCCACGATGATTTTAATTTCATACATACAATATTGTCATGCATCAAATTATATGAAAACACTCATTAATGTGTAAATTCCAATAAAAAATACGGTAACGGTCCAAATAATTTCACTTTCTAGTGTACTGTTACCAACAAACCAACACTTGAAGTAATTGCCATAATCACTTCTTTACAACTTGAAATATGCTTTAATAAAAAATAATTCATGTAAGTAAGTTTTAATAGTTATTCATGCAACACTAAGTAATCAATGCAACTCATCATCATAATGCAACCATGACATGACTCAATCAACAACTAGCTATTATAGCCAAGTATCACTACTTGACTCATTGTTTATTTTTTACATCTATAGGGGTTCTTTCAATGTCCTTTTAAAACATTCTATCATCCTTTTCAAGGAAATTCTCCATATTTTACATTCATGCATTTATTCTTTAAAAATAGTGCATTATAACTTTAGCTATGTTCATTAAATGTATAATTAATATTTTTGTATTTGTAAAGGTTGGTAGTCAACTCTTAGTTTCAGTAGTGAGTACTTAGGATTGTCCATAGGTGCAACACTTGTTTTATTGTCTTTTATCATCATCGATATTTAAATGTCATGACCACAACATTTAAAGGACCTTATTACTTACTAGTCTTCACTATAGTTATAAACATGCTTCATGCATCTCATGTCAAAAATAGACTTCTGCATATATTGATATTTGATCGTTAGACTCATACCTGAGATGATACCTAGTAGTATCATACATTGACTTCCTTTCTGGTTACCATTCTAAAAAGGTTCTAGTGCTCCAACCTTTAACTTTGATAACACTTGTAACATCCCCAGGTAACCTCGCATGAAAATGCATGGAGTTAGAATTTTTTTACAACATTTTCCAATGTGTAACTTTCAAAATTACTTTCCTTATTCCTTTAATGACCATTAGATAAACCATCAACATTGCATAGAGTAATGCTTAATAAACGAATAATAAGTTACATGACCATTAACAACCATTGTTGTAGCATATTAATATAAACTTTTTGATGTAACCTTGCATCAATTCTATGATTCTTTTAACTTAGTTATTTCAAAACATTCTTGATAATAGAAACATCATGTCATGCAAGGAATCCACATCATAAGAGAATGACACAACATGCAACCACAACGTTGGACATCGACATACGCTGGAAACACCATAGGGTCAAAACCAACAAATGTTTAATTTTATTATTAAACGATCATGAAGATGTTCACCATCCCTTGACCATTTTCATAAAATATGACAAGTAATATCATCTCAAAAAAAAAAAACTTGTTATAAACTATTACAATCATCATGACATCATTTACCCACAAAACCTTGAGCATTATGTCTTTATAGCTTGATTCGTCCCATAGGTGGATTATCTTATAACTAAGATTCCTTCAATATACATAGACCACTAAATCATTGCATGCCATAATGGTAAGCATAATACATATTTATATGTCACATCCATTTCCTGCAACTTCGATTGTCAACAACCTTTGATATAGTGATTAAATCAAGTACTAATCAAGCCAATTCATAAATCTATATTAGTGGTACTTTGCCATCTATTCATGTACGTTTATTACATGCAAAAAAATTTCACAACATGCTTCCTCTAGGAACACTTCATATGCATTGGTTATAAGAACATAACCATTAATGCATGTCTATAAACAAATACCACATTAACTATTATTCCCCTCACATAAGCACACATTCTTGCAAGACAAATCAATACAATTGTCCAGACATTCTTTTAAAGGAAACTAACACATCAATTATGATATTCGTGCATGTGAATTAAATAAAATTTATCAAAACAACTATCCCTTCAACTATTAATTTTCGTGCATGCAAATATATAAAGATAGCTAACACAACAAATGTTGTTCCTATGTTTGAAAATGCATATACTTTCGAAAAATATATTTTCCAATGCAGGATAACACAACATGTTGTCATTTCCTGAATGTGAATGTATATTCTTTCCAAACGAAATCTAACACAAAGCTTGCATGCATATACATGATCTTATTCCAAAATAAACTAACATATAGTTATGATAACAGAAAAATAATCACATATAACATTTCTGAAGGAGATATAGCTCAATAGTTCTTCTATCCATGAAAATAACATATCTTTATTGAACAATGACTATTATTTGTGCATGCAAGAGCTTATCATAATATCTCTTCTTTCATGTATGCAACACATATTCCCTTTTCTAGAATTCTACCCTCATTAGCTATTCTTTTAATGTAAACAAATACATACTTCATTTTCAAAAGGAAGTTAATATAACCTCGTTGCTCTATCTTAATACATGCAAGTTTTTCATGCTTCGCTTTCAAGAAATTAACACAGATAGTCATCTTTATACATAAAAAACATGCCACAATAACAAGGTTAACTTAACCTTTTATACACCCAAGTCAGAAAATTGACACAATTCATTTAGCCAAGAAATCTTTTCAACACATTATTCTTTTCAAGAAAATTAACATAATAACTTTCTTTATCTACTCGCAAAAAAATATTTTTTATATCACAATGACTACCCTTTTGTGCATGCAACACATGCTTTTTTCTAATACAATCACCCTTACTTCAATGCACACAATATTTTCAAGAAACAAACATACATTCTTGTTCATACAAGATTCATGTGAGTCTTTTCCAAAAAAACTTTATTTTTCATAACTCATACACATAACTCCTATGCAATATTTCAATAAAATAACCCCATTTTATTATCATTTTATTCACATAGGATGCGTTTGTAATCTTTCTCAACATTATGACACAATTTTCCTATCTTATCCGTTCTCGGGTTTATAATTTTTTTAAATCTTTTAAGGTAGTGAAACATAATAAAATGCAATCACATATTTTTTTCAAAAAAGTTAGCACAATTTGTTATGCTTTACCATGCACTCCTTCTTAGGAAAACTAATCTTTATGCATATGGGCTCTTTTAAAAAACTAATGACATGGTTATTAATTCTATGCATATAACCACGGATTATAGTTTTCATGAAAACAATTACAAGACCAAAATTCACGAATGACTTTTCTAGAAAATTAAAATAGCTAATGATTAGCTACCTAAAAGATGTGCATGACTAAGCCTTTACTCACAAAAGATAAATGTTTTGAGGATTAACGCTCTAACACAGACTCTCCCCATACCAAAGGCTTATGGGGAGAGCACCTTACAAGTCTTCCGTGACTCTTCCCCGACAAAAATGACGAAGTTTCCAAGAAGTAGGAAATTTAATGTTGCATACTATTAAATTGTTGGTAATATGATCTATTTTACTTGGATAGTAGCCTGGTACGACGTAAACTCCTCCATATGGTCTCAAAGTCCTCTCCATTTCAATGCCAACGCCCATATTTTATTCCCTCAATACTTTCCTAGATTTTAATGCGTTATACATAGTTTTAACTACATCGCACCATATATTTTGAGGGGAATAAAGAGAACACTTTAACCTATTGGAAACCCTTCTTATTTGATGCCCATTGTATTGGCGTAATTACATATATAAATAAAAAAATACGTCGACAATATGAATGCAATGGTTCCTTGGTAAGTGAAAATACAGATACCAGATTTTCACAATACCACATCTCCGTTAAACCACCATAAAATTATATAAGTAACTATTATATTACAACCAAAAACAACCACAAACATGCATTTAAATAATTATTAGTCCATCTAATAATTAAGTTCATATTTTCCAAGATATGCATCCTCTTCCTTCTTTTCTTTTTCTTCTTGTCCGCTATCCCAATTCACCTATAGTATTAATCCAAGAAAACGAAAATGAAAGCGATTGGTGGTTGCAAACTAATCTTTATGTTTTAATTATTTTTTAAAACATGTAATTTTTTGTTTTCGTTAATCATTACCAATATTGTAAGAGTATTTTTTAAAACATGTAATTTTTTATTTTCATTAATAATTAACCATATTAATAATTAACAATATTTTAAGATGAGAGAAGGGATATTACACTAATTTTAACAAATATATTTTAATATCAATTTCTTATATATTTATATATTTAGTGTTAAACTATAAATAAAATATTTTAATATCAAATAATATAATTTCATATTAACTTCATATAAAGAAAGGAAGTAATTCAAAGTAAAGGAAAAAAAAGAACTTTATATGTGAACCGTACATAAAATATTTGACTAAAAATGTTAGCAAATATATTTTAATTTAAAATTCTTATATGTTTATATATTTAGTATTATATTATAAATCAAATATGTCAATGTCAAATGATATAATCTTATATCAAATTTATATAAATATATGAAGTAATTCGAAGTAAAAAGGGGAAAAAAACACACTTTCCATTATGATTAATATATGTAATTTTTTTAATTTTTAAAAATATTATAATTGAAACAAATAAAGAAAATGATAACTCATAGAGATAGAGAAAGTTTTAGAGGTCCTTTAAATTCATTCGCAACGTGGAAAAATGACTTCCATTTTCATCGACTGCAGTTTTCATCATGTGAAGTGAGGCATTGATCACCACAAGTTTGGTGAGGGATGTTATGGCTCTAACGAAAGGTATTCCTGAGCTTGAGGTATGCACATGGGTCTTTGTTGGGTCCCTATAATACTAGTGATTACCCCATTACTATTGTAGTTGTACCCCTTATTAATATTGTTGTGCCCCTATTGTTCCCATATTGTTATTACTGTGCCCCATAGAATCTCTCTATTGTTATTTTTGTAGCTTTATATTATTATTGTTAGGTCGGCTAGGTATATTTGTGACTCCTTAGACTCCTATAATATAGAAGGAGGTTTTATCAT
>APFE030027886.1:194116-234775 GCA_000404065.3 Pinus taeda | reverse complement strand
TCCACATGGGAGGATGAGAATTTTATACAGAAGCATCCAGAACTACTCAAGCGTTGAGGAAAACACTTTTTTTAAGGAGAGGGGCATGTTGGGTCCCTATAATACTAGTGATTACCCAATTACTATTGTAGTTGTACCCCTATTGTCCCCATATTGTTATTATTGTGCCCCATAGAATTCCTCTGTTGTTATTTTTGTGGCTTTATATTATTATTGTTATGTCGGCTGGGTTATATTGTGACTCCTTAGACTCCTATATATAGAAAGGAGGTTTTATTATTTGAATCATCCAAGAATTGTTCATTTATGTAATGTAAAGGAGCTTTCCCCCTCGAAGAGGTTGAATTCAAAGGTGTTGATCTATCTTTTCTATCTTTTCATGAGCTAGTTTCATAACAGTCTTCATGGCTATTGTGCACAAAAGATAAGTAACCATGACTTTCTTTGGAATGAAATTTCATGTGGTTTTTGCAAGGAATTATAGGCTATTTTATTAATTAGAAATATTTCTCTAGAATCTTGAAAGTTGTAGCAATTTTTGTGTAGAGGAATTAATTATTTCAATGGAAGATTCTGCATGGTTTCTATGCCATATTTTTCTAAAAACATGCATGGGAAATTTACATATTAAGAACAAAGAAACAGTGGTGTTTTATTAAAAAAATATATTGTGGGGATATTGTTACTCTTGAAAAGAGAATGCGCGTGAATTCTCCAAACAAAAAGATTTAAGAAGTCATACTACTTCTCATAAAGAATGCATGTGAACTTTCCATGTAAAAGATAAAGAAACCATATTACTTTCTTGAAAGAAAATTACGTGGTAAAAGATTGCATTGTAAAAGATAAGTATGTTGTTGTCTTGGAAGGAAAGTACACGATGAAACCTGCACACAAAAATATTAAATAAATCATATTTCTCATGAAATTAATGTATGTAAATTTTTCTCATGAAAATAGAAATAAAATAAGTTATTTCATTAAAGAAAATTTCGTGAGGAAATTATGAGAGAAATAATAGATTATAAATTTCCTTGGAGATGTTAGCATGATTCCAATGTACTCTTAATGGCAATATGTGCACAATAATAGTATCCATTATATTGGAATCCTTAAAATAAATTTATATGTTAATTTTTGAAAAAAAATATTAACTACATGCATCATTGTATTAGATTTCGAAGTCAAATATTGTTGCATTCATTATCAATCCTCATAATAGAGAAAAGTTAATTAGATTAATTTTCTGGGAAGTCTTTTGATGAATATGCATGCATATATTACCTGTGTATTTTATTTAAAGACTACAATGATTTGAGTATAGAAAGATATGCATATGAGTTTTGTGCAAGAATTGATTTAAAAAATGATTGTTTTCCTAAAACATGAATATGAATCTCATTCATACAAGAACAAGAACACATGTTTGTTTCTTGAAATGATTGTGTGACCTAAAGTAAGGGTCATTGTGTTAGAAAAAAATACATGTTGCATGTACAAAAGGCTAGTCATTGCGATATCGAAAATATATTTTTTCATGTAGATGGAGAAAGTTATTATGTAAATATTCTTGAAAAGAATAATCTCTTGAAGATATTGCCTAGATAGATGAATTGTGCTAATTTCTTAATTTAGGTGCACAAAAGATTAAGTTAACCTTATTATTGGTGCGTGGGTTTTATGGATAAAAGATGGTTAGATATGGTAATTTATTGAAAGGCAAGTTTTTTTCATGTAGATGGATAAAGTTATTATGTAAATATTCTTGAAAAGAATAATCTCTTGAAGATATTGCCTAGATAGATGAATTGTGATAATTTCTTAATTTAGGCGCATAAAATATTAAGTTAACCTTGTTATTGGTGCCTGGGTTTTATGGATAAAAGATGGCTAGATATGATAATTTATTGAAAGGGAAGCATGGGAAACTTGCGTGTCGAAAGATAGAGAAATGACATTATATTAACTTATTTTTGAAAAAGAAGTATCACTTTGTTTACCTGAAAGTAATAGTTAATGATGTTAGAATTCTAGAGAATGGAATATGTGTTGCAGACATTAAAGAAGGGTTATTATGATAAGCTCTTGCATACACAAAAAATTGTCATTGTTTTATTGAGATATGTTCTTTACATGGATAGAAGAACTATTGAGCTATATTTCCTTAGAAAAAATATATGTTATTACTTTTATGCTATCATAACTATTATGCTAGTCTCTTTTAGAATAAAATCATGTATATGCATGCAAGATTTTGTATTAGCTTTCATTTGGAAAGAATATACAATTGTATGTGGAAAATTATAGCATGTTGTGTTAGCCTACATTGGAAAAGATTCTTTGGGAAAGAAGATGAATAACATGCAAAAAAAAAACATAGTAATGCATTGGTTTCCTTGGAATATATATATGGTTAATATTGGTACAATCTTTGGAAAAAAATACATGTATTTGTATGCTTTATTGCATTAGTTTTATGGAAAAGAACATGTTTTTGCATGCCCTATTATACAAAAATTTCATCGAAAATGAAACATGTGTTGCATGATCTATTCTGTTAAGCATTCTTTTGGAAAGTATATGCATTTGCATGCATAGGAGAAGCATTCACATTGTTAGCTTTCTTGACGTATTTTCATGCACCAAAATTAATGGTTGAAGGGATAGCTATTTTGATAAAACTTATGTAATTCACATGCAAAAAGATAATAACTAATGTGTTATTTTCATTTAAAGGAATGTCTCGACAGTTGTAGTGATTTGTCTTACAATAATGTGTGCTTATTCAAGGGGAATATTAGTTAATATGGTATTTGTTTATATAAATGCAGCGATGATTATATTCTTATAATTAATGCATATGCAATTTTGTTAAAGGAAGCATGTCGCGATATTTTTTTTTTGCATTTCTTGAATGTACATGAATATATGGTGAAGCAACACTAGTATAGATATGTGATTTTTTTTATTAATATTTGATTTCATCATGATATGAAAGGCTTTTGACAATAGAAGTTGCAGGAAAACACTGCGGCATATAAAGATGGATTAATTTGCTATTATGCCAGGAAATCAGTTAGTGGTCTATGAAAATCAAAGAAATGTCAGTAGCATGATAATGCATTAATGGCAAGAACTGGGCCCTAAAGATACAATACTCAAGGGTTTGTGGATAAATGATCTCATGATGATTGTAATAGCTTACAACAAGTTATGTTTTTTTTTACATGATATTCTTTGTAATATTTTACAACAATGGTTAGGGGATGGGCTCCCTTATAGCCATTGAGTGAGGGGTGAACACCCTCATGAGCACTTAATAATAAAATTAAACATTTTTTGGTTTTCACCCAGTGGGGTTCCAGGGTATATAAATGTCTAATGATGTGGCTTCCTATTGTGCTATTTTAATGAAGTTGATTCGTTGCATGATGTGACCTTTATATAATGAAGAATACAATTAACTGACCGAGTTAAAAGAATCATGGAATTGATACAAGGTTACATCAAAAAGTTTATGTTGATATTCTACAACAATCGTTATCAATGGTTATGTAGTTTGCTATTCCCTTACTAAAGTTACTCTATGTATTGATGAAAATTGTATCTAATGGTTAATAAGGAATCTGGAATAGTAATTTGGATAGTTACGTGTTGGTAGATTGTATAATTTGTTTTCTAACTCCATACATTTTCATGCAAGGTTACTATGGATGTTACAAGTGGTATTAGGCATGAAGGTTGCAGCACTAGCACCTTTGGGAATTGTGAAGCAGAAAGGAAATTGAGGTATAGTACTAATGGTCATCAACTCAGATATGAATCTAATAATCTAGATATTGATATGTGTCATAGACTAATTTTGACTTGAGATGCAAGATGCATGTTTTTAACTGCATTGAAGAGTAATAATTACTAAAGTCTACTCCAAAACTATGTTGACGATGTTTTAATCTTGTTGAGTGTAAATGACAAAAAAAATTATTTGTTTCACCTATGAAGAACCTGATTACTCACTAGTGAAAGTGAGAATCAACTACCTATCTTTGAAAATATGAAAATATTAATGCTACATTTATGAACTTGAAAAAAGTTACAATGCACTACTCATCAAGAATAAATGCATGAATGAAAAATATGGGGAATATCCTCGAAGAGGAAGATAGATTACTTTATAAGGACATTGAAAGAACCCCTCTTGATATTAAAAATAAACCATGAGTCGAGCAATGAGACTTGACTATTATAACTAGTTGTTGATTGAGTTTTGTCAAGGTTGATTAGTTAGGGTTGAAGGATTAACTATTAAAACTTATATGCATGAATTGGATTTGATTTAAGCTTATTTCAAGTTGTAGACAAGTGATTATGGTAGTTACCTCACACACTAGTCTGTTGGTAACAATGCATTGTGGGGATTGGAAATGTTAGATTATTATCTTAACTATTATTTCCATTTGCACATTAATGAATATTTTCATATAATTTTATGCATGACAATATTATGTGTATGAAACTAAAATGATTGTTAAAGTGAATACTTATTTATTACTAGCGTTGTTGGTGGGATTAAGTAGGGGTGGCTTAATGGAAACGAGAAAAACTATGAATGTAAAACACTGCAATGTGAATTACAATCGTAAATGAGAAAGTACAAAGTTATGATATGTATGATTTTTTTATTTAGAAAAATAAGAATGCATACCACATGTATGCTAGTTATGTTTCCTGTTAATCTAGATATTATGGACCCATGCTAATGGTTAAGTATAAATCCATGGTGTACATATGCTTATTTTTTTAATGATAATTTGAATATTCTTTGTTATGTAAATCGTTGTAGGAAAGAGTGCTAAATGAGATTTTTACATGCCAGATAGTTGTGGACAGTTGTGAAAGACCAGGAGGGCTTGGGTTGATGTTGGTTGCTTACCTAGAGGGGTTGATGACACTTTCATGTCCATATTTTGTCTCCCTAGAGATAAATGATATCAATAAGGAAAAATAATTGGCCAAGGTGATAAAGAGGGAAAAAGACTTAGGCAACTATGTTGATTTGGAGCTTTTTGGAAAAGGCCTAAAATTCCTCATAGATGGGATGTTGTTATAGGAATAGGCAGGACACTTCCAAGATGAATCATGTATTGGAACTTCTGTGCTCATTGGAATTCTTGAGCTTGTTGGCCAGTGGAATTCCATAATGGACATTGTATGGTCTCTATCAGGGAATTGTCTACATGTGAAAATTACTTGATATAATTGTGGAAACTAGTTCCCATTAATTGGGAGGAGCATTCTTTATCCCATTGTGGTTTTCATAGCATAAAATGTTAAGTAATCAGTTATATGTTGTGTTAAAAATGAATTTTCTATATAATTGTGTAAACATGTTATGTGCATCTTGACAGGAAAGGAGCCTAGTGCTCCATGAGGAATTATCGGTACTCTAGCCTTTTCTATATTACTAATATTTTGAATGTTTTAGAAGGGGCTAGGATATTATGAACTTGGTGCATTTATTGATCATTTCGATGATTAGAGAGCTAAGTGCTCTCTAAGTAATTCTAGAAGTGCTTTGTTGATGTCTTTAGTGGGAGCCAAGACAGTGTGCATGTGGTGAAGTGATTTATCATTTTAATCATTAGAGTGTTGGTGTTATCTAAGTACTTGTAGAAGTATTTTGATTGAAATATTACCTCACATTACATAATTTATTAATAGTGAAAATAATTTTGTTTGATTTAAAATTTTATGACTAAGATGATTATGTTGGATTTCTTAGTCATATGTTACAGGGTGTTTGCCATGGAGTGTGGATGGGTTGTAAAAACATTCTTAGAAAACTTTCATAAAGGTGACCATGACTTTCAAGAGTAATTGGTAAGTAATGGTAAGTTGATATAGAGATTTAATTTTACATTTTATGAATTTGAATAACAGATATGCGATGGAAAGTAGTGCATATTTTTAGACTTGTAAATGCTTATGACTATTGATAAACATTATTATTTCTTTTGGCTTATTGATATTTCCTAGAAATAAAGTCATTCATTTAAAAGGGAAAGGTTTCTCTTTTGGTTGCTTAGATCATTATATCGTGAGTAAAATTTAATGATAAACACCAATGATGGTGTTTACTTGAAGGGGGGGAGTATGTAATATCCCTATAAACTGTGTTTATGTTGGCATTCACAATAGAAAATATTATTTTTACCATATTTAATGAAATGGTTAAAAACAAGAACTGTTATGATTTAGTTGGAAACTAATTTGAAACAAATAAATAAAATGATAACTCATAGAGATAAAGAAATGTTTATAGTTTCTTTAAATTCATTTGTAAATTCGAAAGATGACTTTCATCTACATCAACTGGATGTTTCATCATGTGAAGTCTCGATGCATTGGTCATCACAAGTTTGGTGAGGAATGTTGTGGCTCAAAAGAAAGGTATTCCTGAACATGAGGTATGCACATGGGCATTCGTGG
Organism: Pinus taeda; assembly: GCA_000404065.3. NCBI lineage: Eukaryota > Viridiplantae > Streptophyta > Pinopsida > Pinales > Pinaceae > Pinus > Pinus taeda. The sequence continues at coordinate 228,286 of APFE030027886.1, read as the reverse complement.
TTATTGCACACAAAATATAAGTAACCATGGCTTTCTTTGGGAAAAAATTGCATGTGTTTTGTGAAAGCAATTATAGGTTATTTTATTAATTGGAAATATTCTTCTAAACTCTTGAAAGTTGTAGGAATTTTTGTGTAGAGGAATTAATTATTTGAATGGAATGTTCTGCATGGTTTCTATGCAATAATTTTTTTAAAACATGTATGAGAGATTTACATATTAAAAGCAAAGAAACCATGTTGATTTATTAAAAAATATATTGCAGCGATGTTGTTATTCTTGAAAAGAGAATGCACGTGAATCTTGCAAACAAAAAGATTTAAGAAACCTACACACAAAAAGATTACATAATTATGATATTTTCATGAAAAAATGTATGTAAACTTTTCTTATGAAAAGATAAAGAAAATAAGTTAATAATTTATTTCATTAAGGAAAAGATTGTTGGAAAATTATGTGAGAAAATTAGATTCTTAATTTCCCTCGAGATGTTAACATGATTCAAATACAATCTTAATAGGAATATGTGCACAATAATAATATCCATTACATTGAAATTCTTCAAATAAATTTCTATGTTAATTTGTGAAAAAAAAATATTAATTGGATGCATGATTGTATTATATTTTGAAGTGAAATATCTCTGCATTCCTTATTACATCCTTGGAAAAGAATAAAGTTAATTAGATTAATTTTATTTGAAGGGTTTTGATGAATATGTATGCATATATTATCCATGTTATTTATTTAAAGACTGCAAGGATTTGAGTGCAGAGAGATATGCATAGGAGTTTTGTGCATGAATTGATGAAAAATTAAGATTGTTTTCTTAAAGCATGCACATGAATCTCATTGACATGAGAAAAGAACACACACTTATTTCTTGGAAATATTATGTGCATTGAACCAATAGTCATTGCGTTAGAAAAAAATAAATGTTTCATGTAAAAAAGGGTAGTAATTACGATATAGATGATACGTTTTTGTGTATAGTTAGAGAAAGTTATTATGTGAATATTCTTGAAAAGAGTAATCTCTTCAAAAGATTGCATGGATAGATGAATTGTGTTAATTTCTTGATTTAGGTGCATAAAAGGTTAAGTTAACCTTGTTATTGTTGCCTCTATTTTATGCATAAAATATGGTTTGCTATGGTAATTTATTGAAAGGGAAGAATGAGAAACTTGCATGTAGAAAGATAGAGAAAGGGCGATATATTAACTGCTTTTTGAAAATGGAGTATGTATTTTTTTACTTGAAAATAATAGTTAGTGATGGTAGAATTCTAGAGAATGGATTATATGTTGCATACATTAAAGAAGGGTTATTATGATAAGATCTTGCATACACAAATAATAGTCATTATGTTATAAATATTTGTTCTTTATATGGATAGAAGAAATATTGATATATATTTCTTTAGAAAACATATATGTTATTACTTTTATGTTATCATAACTATTATGTTAGTTTCTTTTGGAATAAGAACATGTATATGCATGCAAGATATGTATTAGCTTCCATTTGTAAAGGATATACATTTGTATGTAGGAAGTGATAGCATGTTGTGTTAGCCTACATTGGAAAATAGTATTTGGGAAAGAAGATGAATTACATGCACAAAAACTATAGTAATGTCTTGGTTTCCTTGGAATATATATATGGGTAATGTTGGTACAATATTTGGAAAAAAAGAGATGTATTTGTATAATTTATTGCATTAATTGTATGGAAAATAAACATATTTTTACATGCCCTATTATAATATATTTCCTCGAAAATGAAACATATGTTTCATGCTTTATTGTGTTAAGCATTCTTTTGGAAAGTACATGCATTTTCATGCTTAGGAACAATATTCATGGTGTTAGATTCTTTTATGTATTTGCATGCACCAAAAGTAATAGTTGAAGGGCAAGTTCTATTTATAAACTTTATGTAATTCAAATGCACGAAGATCATAACTGATGTGTTAGTTTCCTTTAGAGGAATTTCTAGAAAGTTGCAGTTATTTGTCTTGCATGAATGTGTTCTTATGCGAGGGGAATATTAGTTAATGGGGTATTTGTTTATAGAAATGCATTGATGGTTATATGCTTATAATTAATGCATATGTAGTGTTGTTAAAGGAAACATGTCACGATTTTGTTTGCATTTTATGAGCATACATGAATAGATGGTGAAGCATCACTAGTATATAATTATGAATTTGTTTGATTAATACTTGATATAATCATGATATCAAGGTTTGCTGAAAATAATAGCTACAAGAAATGTTTGTGACACATAAAGATGGATTAATTTACTGTTATGGAAGACAGTCAGTTAGTGGCCTATGCAAATTGAAGGAATGTCAACTGTAGGATAATCCACTGATGGGAAGAACCACATCCTAAAGACACAATGCTCAAGGGTTTGTGGGTAAATGATGTTATGATGATTGTAATAGCTTATAGCAAGTTATGATTTTTTTTGGATGATATTCTTTGTAATATTTTATGACAATGGTCAAGGTATGGACTCCCTTATAGCCATTGAGTGAGAGGTGAACACCCTCATGAGCGTTTAATAATAAAATTAAATGTTTGCTAGTTTTCACCCTATGAGGATTCCAGGGTATATTGGCATCTTATGATGTGGTTTCCTATCGATGCCATTTTTATGATGTTTACCGCTTAGATGATGTGACGTCTATATTATTAATAATATGATTAATTAACCAAGTTAAAATAATCATGGAATTTACATCAAAATGTTTATGTTAATATGCTACAACAACAGTTATTAATGGTTATGTCATTTACTATTCCCTTACTAAACCTACTCTATGTAATGATGAAGATTTTATCTAGTGATTAATAAGGAATTTTGAATAGTAATTTGGATAGTTAAATATGGGTAAATTGTGTAAAAGGTTTGTAACTCCATATATTTTCATGCGAGGTCACCAAAAGATTGTACAAAAGTATATTTCAATTTAAATTTTTTATTATACATCTCCAATATTATTTTACTACAAAAATCATAGTGAGAGTTTCTACACCTAAAAAATCCCGTGCAGAAACTCCTTACGACCCAAATAAACTAGTAAAATCCATGGAAGACGCATCTCTACAAGGGAAGGAAATCAAGAAACTACACACATAGGTCAAGATTCTACTGGAATAGAAAGAAATAATTGAAAATTATCAATCAAGAGAGACATAGAAATCCCAGAGATTGATGCAAAGGATACAACAAATGGTAAAGGAATCTACCATGGCTCATACATTAGCTCAGGCTAAGGAGAATATATGGATATATATCAACCAATCAATGAGAGAGATTTGGCAATTAATACATATCATTTTTTAGCAAAAGGAGCTAATTAAAAAATCCAAAGAAGCCATTCAAGAAATTAGAGGAAAGTTGGGAGACAAGCCAACTGAAGCCACATATCTCTTCTAGTTTTTGAATTCTAAAAATAGATATGAGTTGGAAGAGCTAAAAATAGAATATAGAACCAAGACCATAGTGGGGAAGAAAAAAAAATCATTTATAAATATTCATTTTCATAGTTCAAATTTTTTTTTCAGGAAAAACAACGTTCAAAATTTCAGAAATAATGCCTTAGACTTTGTAAACTATATAAATAATCAAGTGGTGTGTTTGATATTAAATATTTGGCTCCAAAAAGAGTTCACACCAAATAACATCCTAATCCAGAACCCCCCAAAACCATAGATGACCCTAACAATTTGATAAGGAGAGGAAGGTTAGCCAAAAGTTAAGGAAGTGACAGTCCCCTATCTAGGGCAACTTCTCTCCCACAAAAGTTTGTCACTATACAGGATATTCAATTTGACTTACCATTTGAACATAGTCTATTTAGGACTAAGTTTGAAAGTTTTCTGGATGAAACAGTAATTGATCAATACTTACTACAACCCTATATATATGCAGGTCAAATTGTTAAACCAGTTTTTGATAACCAATCCCTCCAAAAATTTGATAAGTTACAAGATCTAGTATCATTACTTGATCAAGTTGTACAGGAAGCCTATATTCAACAATCGGTAGAACTTTTTGCCTTGACAATTGTAGCGTCTTCTATTTCCTCTCAATCTGTTCATCCTGAATTAAGTACTCCCACCCCTTCTATAATCTCCACTACTTCTCCAGTAATATCACAGATAGTGACCCATCCTATTTTAAGAACTCCTACGTCTATACCTCCCAATAAGACGACATATTATTCAACCCAACATGGTTGTTTGTTATGCTTCCTTGGTATTACCTAGGTAATTGCATCCTATGCCCCAAGGTTATCAAACCATAATTCCCCAATTTGATGCCAATGGTTCCATCACTACACAACAACATGTAGATAAAATGATTGATTTCTTTGATCTTTATGAGGTGGATGAAAGAAATGTAAAAATAAACTTGTAACCCAAAGCTTGGGTGGATAGGTAAGAAAATGGTTCAAAAAAATAACAGTAGCTAGTATAGCTGATCTTGGTGCCTTTCATCAAGATTTCTTAAATAGGTGGGAAACCAAAAGGAACCCTCTTCCAATTCTGAATGAATATAAAAACTTAAAAAGTGGACCTAATGAAACTGTGGAAGAATATTGTGATAGGTTTAATAAAGTTTATAATGCAGTTCCAGTTGCTATTTAACCTCCTTCTGGCTTTGCACTTATCCATTTCCCTGAAGGATTTGATGTGAATATGGCACATCAGCTAAGAGAGAGACTACTGCATTAGAGGACATGCAAGCTAATTCCCTTAAGGTTGAAGCTAATTTATTAGCCAAAAAAGAAATATAAAAATTTGAACGAAGGGTTACTATCAAGGAGGAACCTTCCTCCTCTTCTCCGTATGATTGTAAAATAGAAATCTTCTCAGAACAATGGAGATGATGATGGATAGGATAATTATAACTGATAAGGCTCCTCCTAAAGAAAACCAACCTTCTCCCCAAACCATGAATGCTAATCTTAGGAGAAATCTACCCTGAATCAAACAAAGGGAACAAAAGGTCCAGATCAGCAGATTAGGCCTCCATTTCAAGAGAAATATATAGATGATGAGGTACAATTAGCTGAAGACCTTAATGATACTCATATCAATTGAATGGGATAAAATGATAATGACTCTACATTTCATACTCAAGAGGAATAAGACCTTTTCCTACTGTCACAAGATGAAGTAGATCCAAAGGAATCAGAAGATTATAAGAAAGGTTTCAAAAATGAAATTATGGAATTCCATAGGCAATATAACCTATGGAGTAGGGAAAAAATCGATAATCATGTTAAAATGAATGTTGATACTCTCAATGAAAAGGAAACTAACACCCTTGCTAAGAAAATTCTTGACAATTTTGCTAGAAAGAATGCAGAGGTTCTAGCCCAAAAACCATTTGATCTTGTCTTCATAGCAAGTCAAACTGATAATCCCTCTACTACCTAGCAAAAATATATTTCCCAAAAAAATTTGGTTGAGAAACAAGATGCCCTCAATTTAAGAAAAACTCAAACATCATTTAGTATAGAACATGAATTGGGAAAACTTAAAATATTCATTCCTCTAACATAACTTATGAATAAAAATGCATATAGATCACAAGTGATAAAAGCTTTAAATATAGAGGAAGATACAGATACATTGAATGTATCTGATGATCAACCAGAAACACTGTTTGGGCCTAAAGTTGATGGAATGCTCCAAGATGGAGATGTACCTCCATTTTACATTAGTTTAAACATTCATGATAAAAAAATTCATAACACAATGCTTGACCCAGGGGCTTCTCACAGTCTCATGCCTAAGGTTATCATGGAAAAATTGGGGCTAGATATCACTAGAAGATACAAAGATATTGTATTCTTTTGATTCAAGTAAAGTAAAATGCCTAGGTCTTATTAAGGATTTATGTGTAAATTTAGTACAAATACCATCCAAGAGCTTGGTAATGGGCATAGTTATTGTTCGCATACCTCCTAAATACGACCACAAGGAGTTGAAGTACAAGGGACCCTTCAAATGGATATGACCTATGCTACCATTCCAATGGTTGGTCAGTAGAGGAGACTATATAGGGAAAAACTAATGAAATATATGGTTGCTAGTCAAGATAAACCCCAAAATTATCCCTTATATTCAATCCATTTAGAACTTGATTACTTTATTTTGTACAATGATGGAAACATAAATGAACAAATTGCCAATCAAAAAACTAACTTGTGTGAGATTGAGGAATGCAAAAACAAATGATGGAACATGATAAAAAAAATGAACCTTTATGGAATTTAGGTTTTTATGGCGCTGTCAGTAAAGAAGGATTAGGGGCAAGTGTATGGGTTTCAAATTCACAAACTTGTCACTCAGAAGACCATTCATATAAGCTAAACTTTCAATGTACTAAAAACATAGCTGAATATGAAGCCTTAATTTTAGGGTTACAAATTTTAAAGAAGCTAGGTGCCAAGAGAATTTCAATTTATGTGGACTCTGAAGTAATAATAAAACAGATTAAAGGAGAATACTTTGCCAAACACCCAACATTAAGGGACTATAGGGATGTTATTTTAGATTTTCTTGAATCTGTCATTGAGTATAACTTTCCTCTAGTGCCCAGAGGTCAAAACATCCTTGTTGATGGTTTGGCTACTTCAAATAGTACCTCTAAATGCCATATCATCCTAGTCACCAATATATTGTTGAAGTAAAAAATAGACCAACTATACCAAACAATATCACATACTGGAAAGTCTTTGGAAATGACAACCAGATTGAATTTTTTTTACAATCAAAATATGAGTTTGAGTGTGCTAATATAGATACAGTAGATGTTAACATAGAAGTAATGTACATAAAAGTGTGAATAAATTATAATTGAAAGAAACATATCAAGAAAAAGAAGAATAAGAAATCTTACAATTGAAAGATAATGTTTTTCCTAAAGGGTTAGTCCCCTTAGAGGATTTGTTTGATTTTAATGATGTAGCCAAAAAGCCTAAAATCGAGCTTACTAGAGTTGAAGTTCAAGACTGTAACATAGGAATTGAAAAGAATCCTAAGTTGATTAAATTATCCAAATCCATACCCCCAACTGAAAAGAAAAAGTACATAAACTTGTTCAAAGAATTCATAGATGTTTTTGCATGGAGTTATGTAGATTTGAAATCATATGACACCAACATTATACATCATAAGATTCCCTTGAAGGAAGACCAAAAGCCTTTTAAACATAAACTTAGGAGGATCAACGCAATGTTGTTGCCTCTAATTGAAAATGGGGTAAAAAGTATGTATGATGCCAATATCATTGTACCATTGAGATATTCTAAGTGGGTATCAAAATTAGTTCCAACTAGGAAAAAGGCCGGAGAAATTATACGTTGTACTGATTTTTGAAATCTTAATAAAGCCTACTTGAAAGATAACTACCCTTTGCCTAAAATGGATCACATTTTGCGGAAGGTGGTTGGATCCACTAGAATTTCTTTATTAGATGGTTTCTCTGGTTACAGTCAATTCCTAGTGCATCCTGAAGACCAAGAAAAGACAACATTTACTACACCTTGGGGCACTTTTATGTATGTGAAGTTGCCTTTTGGCTTAATGTATGCTTGTGCTACATTTCAAATAAAAATGGACTTTACTTTCGCAGATGAAATGGGAAGATTCATAGTCATATATCTTAATGGTATCACTATTTTTTCAAAAACATATCAAGAGCATGTGCTTCACCTAAGAAGGGTCTTTGAAAAGTGTAGGAGGTTTGGTATTTCCTTGAACACAACGAAAATATTGTTTGGCTTAAAAGAAGGAAAACTGCTGGGACATATCATTACAAAAAATGGAATTAGAATAGACCTTAGCATAATTGAAGCTATTTTAAAAAATAAACCCCCTATATATATAAAGGAAGTCCAATCATTCGTTAGCCAAATCAATTTTCTAAGTAGATTTATTTGTAATCTAGCAGAAATTCCAAGAAATATAACAAATATATTAAGAAAAGACATTGAGGTAAAGTATAACATTGAGGCCAAACAATCATTTGATCAGGTAAAAGAAGGCTTAACCTAAGATCATGTATTAATAAACCCTAATATCACAAAATATTTTTTGATTTTCTCATTTTCTTCTGAGCATACTATTGCAACAGATATGTTACAAAAAAAATAATGAAGGACATGAACAACCTATTAATCTATTTAGAAAAGCCTTAAGAGATGTTGCATTAAAGTACACCAGCATAGAAACGCAAGCATTTTATTTAGTGAAAGCAATCAAATATTTTAGAGTTTATATTCTTCATTCACATATAATGGCCTTTGTTCCAAATTCTGCGGTAAAGGACATACTGACCAAATGATCTAGATGGAAATAGGGGTAAATGGATTGCCATTACCCTAGAATATGACATTGGAATCAATCCTACCAAGATCATTGAGGGTCAAGGGTTATCTAAATTGATGGTTGAATCTAATTTAGATGCTTTAGATATAAATTTTGTAGCTATACTTGACGAACCAGAACAGTAGGTGACTCCACAAGTAGCAGTGACTTTTGAAACCTTTTCCTGGTGTGTGGACCTTCTTTTTCTTTTACATCATTTGAAAGATTATCTTGGTTTGACCAAAACTAAAGCTAGATTTCCTCAACTCAAAGCCATGATATTTTGTACTTTAGGCAATAATTTGTATTGGAAAGATGCTGCAGGAGTTCTACTAATTTTCTTGTTGAAAGATGAAGCAAAAAAGGTAATGCAGGAATTTCATAGCAGAGATTGTGGAGGACACCTGTACTAGAAGACCACTGCCAACAAGATTTTAAGAGCTGGTTTTTACTAGTGGACCTTATTTTTTGATGTCCATAAGAAAGTCACCTCATGTCACCAATGCCATATGTTTGAAGGAAAAAGGAAACTGTTGCCTTTACCCTTGAACCCATATCAGCTGAAACTCCTTTTCAACAATCGAGTTTGGATTTCATTGGAGAAATTCGTCCTTCCTCCTCAGCCCAACACAAATGGATTTTTATAGCCACTGATTATTTTACCAAATGGATTGAATCTATACCTACCAAGAAAGTCTCTGATATGATGATTATTAAATTAATAGAAAATAATATTCTTTCAAGATTTGGATGTCCCAGGAAAATCATCATAGATAATGCTGGAGCAGTCAAATAAAAAAATATGGTGGAATTTTGCAACAAATATCAAATAACCTTAGGATACTCTACAACTTATCACCCCAAGTGGAATAGATTAGCAGAGTATTCCAACAAAAGTCCGGTTAATATCATCAAAAAATTGTTTCACGATAACAATAAATCATGGCATAACAAGCTGGTAAATGCATTATGAGCAGACAAATTCACCACTAAGAAATCAATTGGCATGTCTCCATACCAATGAGTTTATGGAATGGATGTTGTTTTTCCAACTTCATTAGGTATCGATGTTTTGAAAATGATGTAGGAATTGCAAGTGTAACCTAAATACCTTAAAAGAACAATAAATCAAACAATTCAACTGAAACAATCAAGAGAAGGAGTTCACAATATAACCCAATTGGTTCAGGAAAATATGAAGAAGATTTATTAGAGAATAAATAAGACTAATTATTTTCAGATTAGAAACAATGTCTTGAAATTGGATTCAAGAAGAGAATAAAAAGGTAAGCATGGAAAATTTGATAATTAATGGACTGGACCCTACACAATCCATGCTTACAGGGGAAATAATGCATTTTTTTCCGAAGGACATGGATAGAACAGATCTGCCAGTTGGACTTGTCAATGGAAGGGTGTTGAAAAATTATCCTTTAAAGAATATAAGGATTTCTCATCAAAATAATTGTACATACCATTTTCGTTGTACTGTTATGATTGGGTAGCTCATGTCAGAAAGTTGAAGCCAAAAGAGAAGGCCTTGAGCTTTTAGTCATGTTTACCACCATAACTACAAAAAAAAAATCAGATGCAGAAAAAAAGGAAGAAGAGGATTCAAGGTTACTAGTCAACAAATCTTGACACCGCACAAGGAGAGTGTCATCCCCAGCTGGAGGAACTATTAGGGTAATATGATTCATAGGATGAAATGATGATTGAATATTTTCTTTTTGTATATCAAATTGTAAATATTATTGCATATGGCAAATGATTTCCAAAAAAACGTATAAATAAAAAAAATGAAATGAGGGTATGTAAAAGAAAAATAGAATTAAAGAATTAAAGGAAAAAGATGAAAAGAGCCCCATGAAAAGAAAAAAGATTGAAAGTGATGCAAATTCATGTGACTAGGGGAAAAACAGTTTTGTTTTGAAAAATAAATTAGATTTTGTGTGTGCCTTGTTTGAAATGCCACAATCACAGATCTTTGTTTGAATCATACAATTTAATCATGATCAAACAATTTTTTTTTTTTTTGTGAGAATAGAGAATAATTTAACCAAACTATTTAAACTTGGTTAAAAATAGGTAGATAGGTGAAGAAATTGATGCAATTGTTTAAGCTGGATCAATAATGTAAGTTGCAATTTAGAAATTACGTTAGGATAAAATCTCTCCTTCAAATAAAAATAATAAGGGTTTTCTAATTTCAATGCACCTTGAGTTAGTAGAAGAGACTTCCTGGTTTTAAATGATAGGAAAAAAACATATTGAAATAATATTTTGAAGGTTTAAAACCTTATGAATTTTTGCCTAAGTTTCGTGCCGATAAAAAAAAATAAAGTGCAACTATAATTTTTGTCCTATAGTAGATAAATGGCGGGCCCGAAAAATCCAATGTGTGGAGTGACCATCATGATCGATAGTCTTCAACACCTTTTAGACCCCTAGCCCTTTCTACATTTATTGGCAGAGGGTGGGTCCGAAAAGGAGGTTTATTTGTGTTGACCCCATCTAACGTGTCACCTCCATGTTCTTTCGTACCCGCCCCTCTCAATACATTTTACCACCCTCCCCCCTCCCTTAGAAATTTTCCTAACTCCCTCAGTTCCAAAAAAACTCCTCGTGCCTACATCACCTACACCATCTCGAAACCTGTCCAACAGTTACCACTATTCGTTATGCATTAAAATCCCCTCTTAAATTACTGTTTAAACCACCAATGACCCCACGCCTCCAACAGACCTTTCCACAAACCTATAACCTCATGTGATCCATTCTAGTTGTGCCTTTCACTCTGTCTAATCTCCTGAATTATATTTTTTTCTCAAATTGATTTCATTTCATACAAGTGAATGTTTTCATTTCTTAAGAATGAAACTAAGATGCCAAAGCACCATATTCCCTTTGTCACCAAATTGCTAGTTTCAATTTTTCTTGGGTACATCGTATCCCTCATCAACATTTTCTATATTCTGTTAAAGATATTGATATGGATCCCAAGAGCAAAACCACTGTTAATTCTAAAAACCTGATGGTTCCCCCAACAATTGACCTCGATCATATTCCCTTGGTAGACACAGACTATAAACGCTCACAGCCCAAATGTGACATTGATTTATTTGAATTACAGAGTTGGCTCAAAGGCATCTTCCTTCACCACAGTGATGAAATTGATCTCTAGGAATCCAATTTAACCCTTCATATGTTTCCTCAAACCCATCAATTTCCTAAAATTTTCATCAAATTCCAAGATTTCTACCAACCAGACCAGAGAGTGTTATGCAACCAACTCACAAAATAGAAGACAAGATAGCTCAACAACTTCAAAATCAACCGCTTTGAGGGGGAAACCTCCTTTACATTACACAAATGAATAATTCTTGGATGATACAAATGACAAGACCTCCTTCATATATATAGGAGTCTATGTGGTCACAAGATCATCAGATTTGACATAACAATAATATTATAAGGGAACAACAATAAAAATAGTTGGCTTCTAAAGGGCACAGTAAGAATAATATGGGGACTACATGGGCACAAAAATATAATAAGGGGGTTGCACTAATAACAATAAAGGGCTACAATAGTAGTATAGGGACCTAACATGACCTTGCCCTTGAAAAAAAGTGTTGTCCTCAATGCTTGAATAGTCCTAGATGCTTCTGTAAAAAATTATCATCCTCCCATGTGGAACATTCAATGGGTAGGTTTTTCCACTTGATGAGATACTTTGAAATTGATAGATTTTGTAGTTGTATATTTCTTATTTTTGTGACTGCTTCAGGTTCCATTATAATTTTTCCTTCCTCATCATGTTCTAGCAATATTGTTTGAACTGGGAGCTTTTCACCTCAAAACATTTTAAGCATGATACATGGAAAACTAGGTGCACTCATGAAGATGCAAGAAGCTCCAATTTGTATGCAAGAGTACTAATGTTTTGTAACACCTTGTATGGACCATAACACTTTGGTGATAATTTATTATCCTTCTTAGCCTGCTTGGGGGATATTTGTTTGTATGGTTGTAGTCATAGAAATTCCCAGTCACCTACATAAAAAATTCTTTCGTTGCAATATTGATCTGCCTGTTCTTTCATCCTATTTTGTGCCAAAGTGAGGTTATCCTTTAAAAGTTGGATAAATTATTGTTGATGCTCGATGTGATCTTCCACTCCTTGAACCTTACAATTTTCTCTTAAATATGACATGGTTGACAGTGGATGATATCCATAAAGAGCCATAAATGGGGTCATTTTTTCTACAGTATGGAATTAAGTGTTATACCACCATTCGTCGAGGGGAAATGACTTGACCCATTGTATCTATTTATCAGATACAAAGTAACGAAGATATCCTTCAAAATATTTGTTCATTATCTCAGTTTTCCCATTAGATTCGGGATGATAACTTGAGCTATGAGCTAACTAAGTACCCAAACAAGAAAATAATTTCATCCAAACATTTCCAATGAAAATGGGATCTCTTTCACTTACAATATTCTTTGGGCTTCCATGTATCTTTTGAACTATTTCCATTAATTTAGTAGAAACTATACTGGCTATAAATGGATGAGATAATTCACAAAAGCATGCATACTTCGTAAGTTGATCAACTACCACCATGATGACACTCTTTCCTTCGGAATTTGGGTAATCCTATGATAAAATCCATTGAAACCTCCTCCCAATGTTCACTTGGAATGGATAAAGGTTGTAGTAGACATGGGGTCTTAATTTTCTCAACGAAGCAAGGGATAAATGGAAGAATGACAAAGAAGTGTGGGAATGCATCCAAAAGTTTCAGCAAGATCCCAATACATATGATACATTTAGCCGAAAAAATGATTCAGTATGGTACAAATATCGCTTATAACTATGATACCAAATGCTATGCAACCAACTCAAAAAATAGAAGAAGAGATAGATCAACAACTTCAAAATTAGCCTCTTCAAGGGGGGAAACTCCTTTACATTACACAAATGAATAATTATTGGATGATACAAATGACAAGACCTCCTTTCTATATATAGGAGTATAAGGGGTCAAAATGTAATCAGAGACGACATAACAATAATATTCTAAGGGCGCAACAATAGAAATAGTGGGCTTCTAAGGGGCACAATAATAACAACATGGGGACTACATGGGCACAACAATACAATAAGGTGGCCTCACTAATAACAATAAGGGGCAACACTATTAGTATAGGGACCTAACAGAGAGCCAATATGGACCCTAATGGGGAAATTTTATTCACAATTTCCTCTCATGCAATTGATGAGATATTGCAGATCCCTTAGAGTGATTCCACTACCCCTTTTCCAATGGAAGACCTGAACGAATTATATCAGAAATTAACCTTTTCTCAATTGTCCAAGATCTTCGAAATTTTCCTACCTAAAGGTGCCTAACTCCCAAAAAATAATCCAACTTATCCCTCCTCAATTTTTCTAGATAAATCTAAGAACATCATTTCTATACTCTCATGCTTGGTAAGATATTATTCAGATCAATGGGTAGATGAATCTATTTTAGGTTTTCTGTCGATTTTTCCACTAAAGGAAACCTTTAATGATTTTCAATTTCAGCCAGTTTCTTACTGATAGCATTCATGAACAATTCCTTAAGATTCCAATTATAGTAATGTTTATATATGCCTATGCTCTTATCTATATGTTTTTATTATTTGAAGAAGAAAAAATCCCATTTGTAGTACAAAAGCTAAATGATCACAAACAACCACACTTAGTCATCTTTTAGACCTCCATGTTAAGGAGAAATTCAGAATAATACAACTTCAAATATTTTATTGATCAGTTTATACATTCAACCACAAGTTTTTTTGAGTAATGAGACAATACCTCAGGTCATTGCATAGATTACAAATATTTTATACCTAAGTGAGTAGGGAAAAATAGGTGACTCTTATTTATAACATAATTACACTGAGATAAGAGTATATGGGTGCGAGCTACCACCTTATAAACTACCTAGGTATCTCATAATGAGGATTTTGGCTTTAGAATATATCAGGAAGATTATATACTCATATGAGGTCACTTTGTATTAGCTAAAAGGAAATCACATTTCAAGATAAAGGCTCAAGTGGGACCATTTATGTGTAACAACAGGAAAGCATGAGAGGAGGTAAATATCCTCCTAAAATAGATGAAATTTCCCTTAAGTTTTACTTGGCCATATTACCCATTTTCGATGATCTCCAAACAAAGAGTGTAACAAAAAACCCCTGCATATATTCACACTCAGAGACCTGAAATTGAGAAGTACATGAAGCAAGATGAGTGGGAAGAAAATAATCTATAGGAGGAAGAGGATCAATTGTTGTCTAATACTACTTCACAAACTCCCACACCTCATGAAAAAGAAAATAAAAGGCCTCGGGAAGAAGACTCTCCTTTATTTATTTTCAACCAAATAATTGAAAATGTATACTAAGAAGGAAAGAAATTTTTCTAAGATAGATTTTACAAAAGAAGGAGTAGGCCAAGCTCCTATAGTACTCAAGACTCCACAGTTTCCAGGAAGGGATATCATTTTTATAGGGTCTCCCATCTCTTTAGTTTCATAGGAAAATCCAGATATAGCTGAAATATCGGAACTGGTCCAAGGGCAAAGGGATACTAGTATGTTTGACATGTTTAATGAAATAAAACGTAGGAATGAGCTTCTTATGGTCAACACTTATGACCAATTTCAGAAACAAATATCCTCTACATAGAATAGGCTTTTGTCAGCCTTTGACACTAAGAAGGGGAGAATGAAAATGGAATTCTTGTAGGCACAAGTCCTCCACGCTAAATATGCTGAAAACTACAAGAAAACTACATTTGAGTTTAATACAAAGGATTTGCATCCTATAGATCAAATGGAAATGCATAGGAAGAGTGGGGAGATGATCTATTCCACATTAACAAGTACTAGAATGACTACTTCTAGATTGCAAGTGTTCCTTACTAATATTCAATCCCAATTAAAGCTGGAAAAATATTTTTCTTTAGAAAAAGATAATAAGATAAAATGCTTGGAATAGTTGGTCATTGAGATAGGATATAGCCAAAGTAATGTTAAAGCAACAAAAGATATAGTCAAGAAAAAAAATGTTGACATAGCAGCACTGAGAAAACAATTAAAAATGTTAGCAACTAATGGTCCACAAGAAAACTAAGTAGGGGAGACAGAGATCCAAAAAGAAGATATGCTCAGATTAATTATGGAGAAAGAAACATAGATAAGGGACATGAAAGCATAAATCAACAAGTTAGTGAAAGAGAAAGAATGAAGTGCATAGCTGGCTATTATCCCACTTGATGCAATACCCCTTGCAACCACAGTGCAAACAGGAGCTTCTACATCGACTACAGTAGCAACAGCTACAACAACCATACTGAGAGTTTCTACACCTACAATATCCCCTGCACAAACTTCTAAAGACCCAAATAAATTGGTAAAAGCCATGGAATACACATCTTTATAAGGGGAGGAAATCAATAAACTATAAGGAAAGGTTAGGATTCTTCAGGAACATAAAGAAATAATTGAAAATTCTCAATCAAGAAATATACATAAATCCCAGAGATTGATGCAAAGGGTACAAGAAATGGTAAAGGAATATATGGATAGATATCAACCAGTCAATGATAGAGATCTGGCCATTGATATAGATAATGTTGTAGCATAAGGAGATGATTCATAAATTGAAAGAAGCCATTTAGGAAATTAGAGGAAAGCTGGGAGACAAGCTAACTGAAGCCACATAGCTCATCTAGTTTTTGAATTCTAAAAACATATATGTGTTGGAAGAGCTGCAAATAGAAGACATAACCGATACCATATTAGAGGTTAAGAAAGTGTTAAACAAAAAAAATCTAATGCTACAATAATAGATATGAATTGGAAGAGCTACAAATAGAAGACATAACCGAGACCATATTAGAGGTTAAGAAAGTATTAACCAAAGAAATCTAATGTTGCAGTTAAAGAAGAAGTGTCACATTCTGGAGAATGGTGTCCAAAGAATTTTTAACAAGGTTAAGGTCCTCAATCAAAAGGGACTTCCAAGTTTGCTCGTATTGAAAGACAAGTTAATGGAATTTCTTGATAATCTAAAATGGAATAGATTAGTAATGTTGTGTGAATTCCCCATTCAGAATAAAACCCAAGATGCTTATCATTTGCTTATCAAGTGCTTAAGGATTAAATATTTTTTCTTAATTAATTGAATCCCATGAGAGTTTCTTGTGTAAATGTTATAAAAGAATTTAACATAAAAATGTATGTTGAAAAATAGAAAAATAACAACAAATAACATCAAAATACAACACACAGTAAGCACATCATAAAGGAGTTCACCCCTCCTGGGCTACATCTCCTTAGTCCAGCTTCCAATGTCTTGGGCCTCTCTATTATGCAAAAATTACAACAAAATTGTGATTACAATGCTCAAATGCCTCTCAAACCTATCTCAATGAGTTCATAATACTAAAAAATGGCCATCTATCCTCCTTTTTCCTCAAATTTGGATAAAAACTTTAGGAGTTATGACTTCTACTAGTTCTTCCAGTATTTGTTCCACAAAATGCTCCAAAGCCAACTAAAAACCCCATTTCTACTCCAAAATATACTAATGGAGCAAGAAATTCACTGTTTGGTAGGCTATATCTTGTCGGCCATATCCAAATCACAATCGGCAAGTTCTGTGGCATCACAACACAAAAAAATGTTGTGATTTTGGTATTGTAGACCCACTAGGAATAATTAACTGTAACATATATAATCCCACATCCATAACCTCCCACTCATCACAATCGATGAAGTTTAATAGCCAAAGGTCTTGTTAACATGGGAACACTACAATTGCAATATTGCAGACTTGCCAAGGTATTAAACTGTGATATATAAAATTCCTGAGTCCAAGAATTATCGCAATCAACAATCGGATGTGGGTAGATAACTAGTGTGATATGAGGGACCCGTTAGGATGTTAAACTATAACACATAAAAGCATCGTGTCGAACGGTCTTATCGTAATTAGAACTTTTTCAGTGATAACAACATAAGAACAGGGTGTTTCGTGCGATCTGCGGGGGGGGGGGTTCTTAACCTGCACCTCTTTTTTTCCCGATATGCAGTATTGGTACCCAATGGAAACCTACCACTTGGCAGTTCCGCATTCACTGGGACCCTTGCCATGTCATCCAATCATACCAAATAGACAACTGAAACTTGAACTTTGACTTACTCTATCTTCTACATACGAACTCGGATTTGAGTTTCGTTCACATTGTTGGATTCACAATGATGAGCCCTTCAATCTGAATCTAAGTTTGACAAGATTTTGACACTTTTATGTTTTGGCATAATTCTAAGCACCTGATCACTCCCCACTGGAAGGCTTTTGGACCACAAAATATTTATTCAATTATTGAACAGATGAGGGTATTGTTCCCTCACCTTCCCCACTTTAATCCATTTGGCCTTTGATTGATGTGTACCTTTGAGACCCACCCGAAGATAATCAATACTTCCCTTTTTGGTTGTCCTTGTCCTTCTGTCAATTATAGTGCCTTGTTGAAGCACATCAATGAATTCTAGAGAAAAGTCTTCAATAGATGGAATTTAAGCATTCTCTCCTTGATCATCAATCAGAAGAGGTTCATACAATCTCAAATTTTCAACATTAACAATGGAATAGATTTTCATATATGAAGGCAAATCAAGCTTGAAAGCATTATTACCAATTTTTTCTACAATTTCGAATGGACCATAATGAATCAGTTTCAACTTTTTACCTTCACCTTGAAGAATTTCCTTGCTAATTTATAGCCAAGCTTCATCACCTACTTGAAACCGATGATCCACACGATGCTTATCATGCCTTGCCTTATACTTTCCTTGACTCTTTTCTAGTTATTCTTGAACTGTTTGGTGGGTCAACTAATTTTTCTCAATGAATTTCTTTTCTCTTTTTTTGTCACTATTTCCATCTACAGCTACATCTTTCGTAAAGATGAAATCAAAAGGTGATTTAGGAAAATAACCAAGACATTCCTCAAATGGTGAAGTTAGAGTAGAAGAGTCTTTTGCTCAGTTGTAAGCATGTTGAATATAATGGAATTGTTCATCCCACAACTTAGGATGTTTGCTGCAATATCCTCTTAGTAAATGAATAACTATCATGTTAACCACTTGAGTTTGACCATCTATTTTTGGATGAAAGGATGTACTTTTCTCCAACTTTGTGTCCATCAAGTTCCATAAGCTTAACCAAAACTTCCCAACAGATCAAGAATCATGATCACTAACAATAGAAGTAGGAAATCCAAAATGAACCCATACATTTTGAAAGAAAAGTTGAGTTGTTTGTTCATCTGTAATTTTCTTTTTACAAAGCATTAATATGCACATATTTCTGAATCTATCCACAACTACATACAAATACTCATGATTTTTCCTTGATAAAGGAAGACCATCTACAAAATCCAAAGAAACACTTTCCCATGGTCATGAGGACACTAAAAGTGGTGTTTATAGTCCTAATTTCCTATTACTACGCTTACTAATTGCACACAATGAACAACCTCTGATAAAACATGACACACTTTCAAGCATATGAGGCCAATAAAAATACCTTTGAAGATTTGCCACTGTTTTACTTACATCAAAATGTCCAGCAATAAGAGAAGTGTGCAATTCCCTTGTGACATTTATTCTATCTCCCTGTGGAACAAAAAGTTTTACGAAATGATACAAAATATTATTATGTGCATCGATGTTTAATTCCTAAACTTGGTGGCCTTGAATCAATTTTAAATATACCTCTTGAAAGTCAACATCTTATGCATATTTTTCGACATAACTTTTAGTTATAACAGAATGGTTCATGAGTAGAGTGACTACAATAATAACTGGTCTAGAAAGCATATCAGCAACTCTGTTATAAATACCTTTCTTGTACCTGATTACCAAGTTGAATTGATGTAAAAATCCCATCCAAAGAAAGCACCTTGATTGTTGCAATCTAGTTTGAGATTATAAATATTGCAGAGGTTGATGATCAATGTGAATAATGGCTTGTTTTCCCATCATGTAATGATTTTATCTCTTTACACTTTTTACCAATGCATAAACCTCTTTATCGTATGTAGGATAATTAATACCAGCACCATTAAAAATCTCAGGAAGAAATGAAAGGGGCTTACCATGTTGTAAAAGAACTGCACCCATGGCATAGTCACTTACATCTGTTTGTATTTCAAAGGGTTGTTTCAAGTACATCAATGCTAACACTAGGGCTGAAATGATCTTATGTTTCAAAAAATTGAATTCTTTTTGTTGTTCTCCTCCCCATTGGAAGACAACCTTCACCCTGGTCAAAGCATGTAGTAGAGATTCTATGAAAGAGAAGTTAGCAATAAACTTCCTCCAGTAGTGTGCTTCTCCCAAAAAACCCCTTGCTTCTATGACTAATTTGGGTATTTTACAATTCACAATGATCGAAACTTTAGAGGGGTCAATCTTCAGCTCACCACCTCCAACTATGTGGCCCAAATATGCTAAAGAAGTTTTCCCAAGTTCACATTTAGACATCTTCAGAAATATTTGTTAATTTATCATGATATCCAAAACTATCCTCACAAGCTTCACATGCTCTTTTCTTGATTTGCCAAATATCAAAATATCATCTGAATAGACAATTATAAACTCATCAAGAAATGATCTTAAAAAATCATTCACAACTCTCATGAATGTAGCTGGAGCATTACAAAGATCAAAAAGCATAACCAACTACTCAAAAAATCCTTGTTTGGTTTTAAGAGCAGTCTTCCAAATATCCTCCTCAACTATTATTACTTGATGATATCCACTTCTCAAGTCTAATTTAGTGAAATATGTTACATTTTTCAACTGATCTAGCAAATCATCTATTCTGGGCAGTGGGTATTGAATCTTTATTGTAATATTATTCAAAGATCGATAATATGCACACATGCGCTAGGTTCCATATTTCTTGGGTGCTAATAAAATTTGTGAATCACATGGCAAAGATGAAGGACAAATTACACCTTTATCCAACAACTCGTGGACTTGTCTCTTAATTTATAAACTTTCCAGAAATGGCATTCAATACATACTGATGTTTGGGAGTGGATAGTCCTGGTGTAGTTGAATTTCGTGTTGAATTCCTCTTTTTGGTGGCAACATGTCTCCATATTGATTGACCACATCAACCAATTCAATTTTAAACTTCATATCACATCCTGCAAAGAATTCTTGCTCCATGTCATTCTTCTACTTGATCATAAGGAGCATGAGACTCTTGATGGAATTGACTAGTCACTGACTCTTGATGGAATTGACTAGTCGCTTTATTTCCCCTACGCTTGCTAAAGACATACTAATATTTTTGTGATGGGCTCTCGCAATATACTCCACTCCATTTTGAACAAATGATATTTTTTTTCAAATTGGTAGAAAATTACTTTCTTGTCATATAGATACTGGCTTCCCAACACAATCCTAGAAATATCCAATGACACAACATCTAATTCGACCTCATCCATGTGACTTGAAAATTGACATCCTTAGTTATCCAATCCAACAAGTACGGTTTATGATGAGGCACAAATTTCAGATTCAATTTCTTAACCAAATCCATGGAAATTAAATTTGCCTGAGATCCATTGTCAAAAAACATATGAATCTTGGTGTGTTTGGAAATAAATCTGATATGGAACAACTCAAATATGTTTTCCTCACTTGAAGCTTTATTGGAATTATTTTTATGCTGGTGCTTGCCACGGATTCCTCTTTGCTTTCTTTTGCCACGGCTTTTCCCTTAGTGACTGTGGCTACAATCTTGGTTTCATCTCTGAGTTGGAACCCAAGTCCTGTTGTGCAACAACATTTTCCCTTTGTTTCCCTTTATTGTTAAATTTTTTTGGTCTTGATTCAGGATGAAGCTTCCAGTAATGTGCTTCATCATGACCCTCCTTGGACCAATACTTGCACATGGGTTTCTCCCCTTCTTTCTTAACAAAAGTATTTTTCTTCTACTTTCCTTTAAATTTCTTCCCTTTTCACCACTCTGAAATGACTTCTCCTTACCTTCTTCTTCTACATTTTTCCCTCTTGCTTTATGGTGTGTACCTTGAACACATGCCTCATTAATATTTTTGGGACTAAACATAAGAATGGTATGTCGAAGATAGCTGTGAAACCCTCCTATATATTTCAACAAAGTATCTTGTGAATATAACTCTACACCTAGCGTAAGAGCTCTTTTCCTAAACCCTTGAGTATACCCTTGCACATTTTGACCTTTTAACTATCTAAAATTTTTCCAATTCATGATAGCTTTTGTCATATGAGCTAAAGGGTAGAACTGTCTTTTTATAACATAAATGAAATCATTCAAAGAAATAGAGATCTTACCATTTTTTATTATCTCACTTCGATTCCTTAGTTCCCACCATACAATTTATTCTCCCTCCATTCTCAATGAAGCCAACTAAATTTTTATATCATCCCCTTGAAGATTCTAAATTCTACAATACACCTCCAATTGACGAACCTAGTTATCCATATTTTTGGCATTAACTTCACCACTGAACATAGGAAACTTGAATTTAACATCAAGCTTTAGAAAAGGTGATTTACTAGTTCCTTACGAAGAATGATGATGAGTATGAGTATGGGTTGTAGTAGTGGAAGAGGGTGAAGATGCCTTTGAAGAAGAAGATGAAGAAGATGGTGGAGATGGTGGATGTTTGCCTCCATTCCCATTACCTCCTTTTCCTTTATTTCTTTTCCATTACCTCCTCCTGAAGAGCCTTCTCCATTAGGAGGCTTGGAGCTTTCTCCTTACAACATGCTATTCCTCTCTTCATAGAGGAACTTAACCATCTCTATCATGTCAAAGAAATCTTTTCTGAAGGTCTTCTCATCATCTGTCATGATAGGTTCTCATTCACGAGACATGATATATGGAAACTCAACTACAACTTATGCAATTTGAGGATGTACTAGTCTAGAAGACTTTGGAAAGCTTGATCTTCTTCCCCTTGAGCCAATTATAGGGCTTTCAACTGGACTCCCTTCTCCTATTTTGACTTTTAACCTTGTAAGAATGACATAAACTTGTAAACAATAAATTCCTTCTTTTACAAAGAAAATATACTAAGAAAAAACCAGTGCTCTGATACCAACTTGATTTGAAATAAAATAGATTAGTAATGTTGTGCTAATTCCCCATTCGAAATAAAACCCAAGATGCTTGTCATTTTCTTATCAAGTGCTTAAGGATTCAATACTTTTTCTTAATTAATTGATTCGCAAGAGAGTTTCTTATGTAAATGTTGTAAAACAATTTAACATAAAAATATATGTCGAACAACAACAAAACAATAGTAAAGAACATCAAAATGCAACACACAGCAAGCACACGATAAAGGAGTTCACCCCTCCTAGGCTACATCTCCATCGTCCAGCTTCCAATCGCTTAGGCCTCTCTATTATGTTAAATTGCAACAAAAGTGTGCTTACAATGCTCAAATGCCTCCAAAACCTATCTCAATGAGTTCAAAATACTCAAAGATGGTCATATAGCCTCTTTTTGCCTCAAAGTTAATAAGAACTGAAGAAGTTATGACTTCTCGTAGTTCTTCCACTATGTTTTCCACAAAATGCTCCAGAATCAACGAAAAACTCCATTCCGGCTCCAAAATCCACTAATGGAGCGAAAAATTTATTGTTCAATGGACTATATCCTATCAGTCGTATACAAATAGCAATCAGCAAGTTCTATGGGCCACCGACACAACAAAATGTTGTGATTGTGGTATTGTAGACCTTCCGGGGATAATTAACTGCAACGTATATAATGCCACATCCAGAATCTCCTGCTCATTGCAATCGATGAAGTTGAATGGCCGAAGGTCTTGCTAACATGGGAACATTGTGATTGCATTATTTTGGACATGTCAGGGTATTAGAATTTGATCTATAAAATTCCCGCATCTGGATCTTATTGCAATCGGCAATCGGCTACCGGTACATAACCAATGCAATATGATGGACCCACTGGGACATTAAACTGTAACACATAAAAGTATCGTGCCTGACAGTGTTATCGTAATCAGAACTTTATCAATGGTAACAACATAATGACAGGGTGTTTGGTATGATATGTGGGGGCCGATTCTTAACTTGTACATCTTTTTTTTCCCAATATGTGATATGTGGGACCCGGTGGAAGCTTGCCACTAGGTGCTTCCCCATTCACTTGGACACATTCCATGTCATCCAATCCTACCAAATAGACAAATTACACTTGAATTTTGACTTGCTCTACCTTCTGTATACAAACTAGGATTTGAGGGTCATTTGGACCATTGGATTCAGAATGATTGGCCCTTCAATATGAAGTTGAGTTTGACAAGATTTAGACACTTTGATTTTTGAGCATAATTCTGAGCACTTGATCACTCCTCCCAATTGGAAGCCTCATAGACCCCAAAATATTTATATTTAGTTATTGAACAGTTGAAGGTATTGTTCCCTCACCTTCCCCACTTTAATACATTTGGCTTTTGATAAATGTGTACCTTTGAGACCCACCCGAAGATAACCAATACTTCCCCTTGTTGTTGCCTTCTCCTTTTCTCAAGTATAGTGTCTTGTTCAAGCATATCAAGGAATTTTGGAGAAAAGTCTTCAATAGATGGAATTTGAACATTCTCTCAATATTCAATCAAAAGAGGTTCATACAATCTCAAATTTTCAACATTAACAAAGGAATATATTTGCATATATGAAGGAAGCTTGAAATCATTATTACCATTCTTTTCCAGAATTTGAAATGGACCATAATGAATTCATTTCAACTTTTTACCTTCACCTTGAAGCCTTTCCTTGTTAATGTATAGCAAAAATTCATCACGTACTTGAAGTTGATGATCCACATGATGCTTATCTGCCTTGCCTTATACTTGCCTTGACTCTTTCCTAGTTGTTCTTCAATTGTTTGGTGAATCAAATGAATTCACTCAATGAATTTCTTTTCTCTTTCTATGTCACTATGTCCATCTACAGCTACATATTTCTCTAAGATGAAATCCAAAGGCGATTTAGGCAAGTAAACAAGACATGCTTCAAAAGGTGAAGTTAGAGTAGAAGAATGTTTTTCTCGGTTGTAAGCATGTTGAATATAATGCAAATGTTCATCCCACAACTTAGGATGTTTACTGCAATATCCTCTTAGCAAATGAATAACTGTCCTGTTAACCATTTTAGTTTTTCCATCTGTTTGCGAATGAAAGGATGTACTTATCTTCAACTTGGTGTCCATAAAGTTCCATAAACTTGACCAAAAATTCCCAACAAATTTAGAATCACGATCACTTACAGTAGAAGTAGGCATACGAAAATGAACCCATACATTTTGAAAGAAAGGTTGAGTTGTTAGTTCAGCTGTAATTTTTTTTTACAAGGCATTAATATGCACATATTGCTGAAACTATCTACAACTACATACAAATAATTAGGATTTTTCCTTGATAAAGGAAGACCTCTTGTAAAATCCATAGAAAGACTTTCCCATGGCCACGAAGACACTGGAATTTGTGTGTACAATCATATTTTCCTATTACTAGGCTTATCGACTGCACATAATGAACAACGTCTGATAAAACGTGACACACTTTCAAGCATACGAGGCTAATAAAAATACCTCTAATGATTTTCCACTGTGTTACTTACACCCAAATGTCTAACAACAAGAGAAGTGTGCACTTAACTTCTATCATTTACTCTCTCTCCCTGTGGAATCCAGAGTTTTCCCAATTGATACAACAAATTATCATGTACATAGTAGTCTAATTCATGAACTTATTGGCCTTGACTCAAGTTTAAATATACCTCTTGAAATTCATCATCCTATGCATATTGTTCAACATAATGTTAAGGCATAATAGAATGGTTCTTGAGTAGAATGGCTACATTAATAACTGGTCTACCAAGCATCTAAGCAAGAGAGGCCAAACAGGCTACTCAAAGACACATACCTAAATGATCTACTTTCGAGGGACTGAGATCCAGAGGCACTAATCTGTCGTAAATGTTGCAAATAAACAACAAAAATTAGAGTTGAAAAATATTCCAAAGGATATGAGTGAAGCTCTAAAACCTAGGATGCTCAAGGGAGTCCTATGGGCTAAAAGGAAAACCCAAACTCTAGAGGAAGAGTTGCATATCAAGAGACAACTCTTGGCTATCGGGGAACCAATACCCAATCCATTTTGAGATTGGATCAAAAGATTAAAATAAATGGTTTAAGTATAGGCCATGAAGGCTTGCAACCAAAATTTCAGTTTTGAAACCCCAACCTTTGAAAGTAGAATGGCTAGAGAGACTATTAGAGTTGCAGGGTGGAGATGTAAGGAAAAAATAGAAGAGACAAAGTTTTGGCATAGGTAATTAACAATATGTGCTTTAACTCCGTATAAAGAAAAATGTAAGACTCAGAAAATATAATGAAATTGCTGGATGTGGAGCACTTCATTAAGGTCTTCAAGTGATCTAGATTAAATAGGAATGCAATAAATTACAGAGATAACCATAAACACAAATATGCAGCAGAAATAATACTTTATTTCATTAATGTAAAATACTAAAATATTCTTACAAACAGAAATGGAAATGAACTGACTAGGGCGATGGTAGCTTATCTCTGAGAAGAGATGTGGCAACTACATGCCTCTGAACTATGTTACAATGAGGCTCGAAGGCCTATTTATTATTGAGAAACAATGGAAAATTCTTAACATCCCAAAACCTAACTCTAGAAGACGAAATGCCAAATTGTGGGCCCCGTTGGGGTAAATTAGTACATCAATTTCCTGGGGCCGTAACTTTGGCATACGATCTCTGTTTGACACGTACAATAGCTTGTTAGAAAGATCTATCCAAGCACTAAAACTTTGAGAAGAACAACATCGGTCCAAGGACCCATGTTTCTCCCAAACTTCCCAAAAAAACGTCGTTTAGGGTCTCAAAACGGCTTCGAAAGTTCAGGACCCAAAAAACTACTAAAAATAGTAAATTGTGCCACAATTAAGGAAATTGAAAGATTGAAAGAGACAGTTGTGGGGGTCCAAGTGGGATAGGTGGGTGGCCACCAACATCCACCTAGATCATCAAGATTAATTTTAATGAGTACAACTAAGTAAATTCATCAAACTAAACCAAAGAATCAACTGCATCATACACTACTCAAGTGAGAAGAATACATAAATTTGAATGTTGGAACTCAAGAGAAAAATAATCACTACAACTTCCTAATGATGGAATAAAACTATCATATATTATTTATGCTTCAAAAATATTATGGTTTACAATACTCAATCATGAAGACTAGACTCCGAATGTTTCAAAATCTTATTCCTTGGTTTTTATTTATGCCCTCTAACCTAACTATTTCAATCAATTTCTAAATCTGATTTTTGACACTGTTACAAATTATTCATTTTGTTTTTCTTTTCTTTTTAAAATTATTTTACAAATAAGAAAGTTAAATATCTATATTATATATATATATATATTATATATATATATATATATATATATATTATATATATATATATATATATATATATATATATAAAATATATAATCTGTTGGTTTACCAAAATGATGAAATCCCGCCCATTTCCAATACATTTTGGATCTCACCTAATTTTTACAAGGCTTGGATTGATAGGCACAAGCCCCAAACTTTGCTTAAAGCCACATGAATTCAAGTTGGAGGAAACTTGACTTTGATTGTAATTGGAGTATGGGTCTCAGGTCACAGTTTCCACACTCCCGTTAATGCAACACATGTTGCCCCTTAAAAACATAAATCATTCCACATGAGCACTTGAGTGCTTTCTGGAATATAGACTAAGTGGTGTCATAAAAATCCTTGACGGTTGATATTTTCTGGGTAGATTTGACAATTCCACTTATATGGGCACACTTTATCATAAACTCGGTGCGATTTGTGCCACTGGGGTACCATTGGATCTGGGCATAATAATATATGGACCATCGATTGTTGGGATGAAATTTTATAAATTATTATCTCGTAATTTCTTCACCACTCATCACAAATAATCAATACTCATCATAAAAATGTTGTAGAACTGCTCCACCTATATATTTAGCAGGTATATAGGAATCCAATACTCTTTGAAATTTCCACCGATCAAAGGGTCTAATTTTCATTCAGACTTCCTTCCTTTTACTTATTATATCACTCACCTTTCCCCTTTACTTTCAGTCCCCTTTACTTTCAGTCCTGATTCTTGTATTCCTGAATTTTACTCCTCAGATAGTGTAAACAAAACTCAAACAACTCTTTGTGTATTTTTCAAACTATTTGTAGTGGTTGACACACAATTTATTTTTCTCATAATAATGGAGATATTAGAAAAAAACTAGATTCCTTTAATATTGTCTGCATTGCACATCATTCCACCACTAAAATCTATTGGACTGCTTCATTTCTCAGAAAATGCCATAAGTCTTCAAAACATTTCTAAGACAACATAACTCTTTAACGGTCATTGACATCTAACGTGTTCTTTTCATCTTCAAAATGTTTCCAAAAAATGTTTTCATGGAATCCCTCAAACGTGAAGCTTTAGCAGGTCTAAACCATTTTTTTCCAAACAATTGCAAATCAAACATTATTAGCCTTGGTGGGGCATCCTTGGTGTAGTGCTCCATGAAGTAGAGAACAAATAAGCCACAATTATAATCATTTTCTTGTTGGGGTACCTTGATTTTTTTATTTTTATTTTATATTGCTAATCAATGTCTTCCATATACTTTCTTCAATGGAAATATGAGAAGGGACCCCTTCCTGATTTAAATTCTACCATTCAACCTTAAAAAGCAATGAATATTTTGAAATATAATGGTACTGGTACGGAGATGTAGTAAATCCAAATGAAGAATAATTGGACCAATTTTATCCTCTCTTGCAAGGATATAGATCACTGTGAAATGCCAATGTAAATGCTAATATATTGGTACAAATATATAGTCCTTCTCCAAGATATTCACTCCTTTAAACAACCTACGAAGTTTTGCAAGAGAAACACCATCTTATTGTCTTCTATGGTTTTGTAATACTTCATCTATTTTATTGTAAAAGTACTTATGGAAGAAATGATGGTTAGTGCATTTCTTTGACTTTATTATTGATTCGGGTCCTTGAAGGTATTGAATGTACAAATTCATGATCAGTGAAGAAAAATATGAAAAAGAAGCTAGGCATTCTATATCAAAATAGCAAATTTCAACATATTCTCAATCATCACTTGTGTTGTCAAGGACTTCAATTTCATTGTCGTGAAGTGAATCCATTTTTTTGATCCTTGGCTTTATTGAAAACTTGAACAAAGGATATCTTGTCTTTCTTGTTGCAAGGATACCTCTCAACATATACAAGATGTTTCATAATTTTCTCACATTCCTTGAATATTTGGTCTACTACCCAAGAGATTTCAAGGCTCTCCTGCACTTTTGTTCACTTTGAATTGAAATAAATATACTAGCGCAAAGAAGACATATACATATTCTCTACTTATCTCTTTTCCACCAATGATGCTCTTAAGGTTCAAAGTGTCCTCATCTTCACATTCCTCTTAACAAATTTGAGGACTATCAAACCCAGTGACATTCTTACTCGACCCCTTTCCCCCCTTTTGATAACATCAAAGTCATCTCCTCCACGTTTTCCTAAGTTAATAATAGATTTATCCTCCTATAAATAACTCAATGATTCCTCAACTTGTCTTGATGGCTCCAAGTAGCTTCTTTGCAAGCCGAGTGAATGAATATGTAGGTCCTTTGGCGATAAATTATGATACAACTGATGAGATTTGGTACCTACTCCTACATTTCCACATATATTAACAAAAGATTCATTTCTTTGAAAACAAGCAACTGAGCCCACATGGTCATCAACATTTGTATTTGGTTCAATGTGCATGCAAGAACCAGAAAGGTCCTATTTAGTTTCCTCATATGGAGTAGCACAACTAGCATTTAAAGCATGACATGCACTGTCACCGAGGCTCCTTGCATACTTAAACATTCTCTATCTTTTTCCATATTTTACAATTGATATATTGTGCGCAATCACTACTATATTGATCCTAACTCACCCATGTTGTTTCATTTCACCTTTTTCGCCAATAAGAACAGAAACAACAAGATCTATTCAAAATCATCATGCATATATCCCTTTTCTGTGTCCCTGTCGACATCGCCCCCTTTACATATATGGTCAATAATGTGTTGAAATTAATAAGTCATCTAGTATTCTTGTTGGTATAAATTCATACTCCTAGAAAACTTCTCTTCTTGCACAATATTAAGCCCAAAAATAACCCTTCTAACATCATTTTATCATTTCTAGGAGCACCAAGAATGTCCTCTACTTGTAAAGCTACCAGAAAATATTATGACGTGCCATCAAATTTTGTTAAATTTAATCTTATGTTGGAACTTTCATCAATATCTTCGATTTTCCATCCACACCAAAATGAGCTACAACATCTGGCTCCAACTGGGGACATCATTGTGCTTATAGAGTGCTTAGAATTGTAGATCAACCTTTGTTGAGCATGGAGACCACAATTCTAAAAACCCTAAGATTTGAAAACTGAAACATGGTATTCTTGAGATTTGAAACCTGTGCAAACTTATTTCCAACTGGGACAATCAGCCTTATTTATTAGTTAAAATTGAATGAAGAACTCCAACTAGAAATGAAATTCTCAAAACCTAAGCTTATTTATGTACAAGCTCCTACATATGTACATGATTTATCTCAATCAAGTGAAGTAACTCTTCCAATGCTACCAAGACATCATTTGAGTGTTGGACCTAATGCCTCCTTGCTCCTGAAATTCAATATTTAAAACTGGCATGCACGATATTTTATTTTCAAATAAAAAGTTTAGCACATACCCAATAATCAGTAATTTTTTCTGAGTAAAGAGAATTATCATATAGTCAGCCACGAGATCATAAATATGGTGAGAAAATATTTCAACTACTTCCCTCTCTTGAATAATCTACTGACTTAAGCTTTTTCATACAGTGTAGTTATATCCATTGTTTGGCTCTTCAATTTTGGGTTTTTCATGAAATTTAAGTGGTAGCTCCAAGCTATTCCCTGAGACAATATACAATTTATCAGAAAACTTACACACTTCCCTATATAAATTTGGCTTTGTAGCAATTATATTTCTCCCTTTCATTGATGATAATCTTCTTGGCTAACATGCTTTCCATTTATACTCATGACAACCTTGCTCACTTTAGAAAACGGTTTTCCAAAAATGTCTGCTTGCTGGTTTTCTTCTTGGCATTTGCCTAGGAATGAACTTTATTTGGGACTAGTATCCATCTCCTTATCACAACCATTCAAATCATAAGCAGGAGCATGCTCAAATTCTAAAAGATAAGACTTACGAGGATTTATTTGAAGTTGAATTCTTTCCTTATCCATTAGGGAAAAAGAATTAGAAAATATATACTTTTCATTAGTAGGGTCAGAGGGTCATTTCAAAATTTATTTTACAAAAATGATGACACTTGTGCTTGAATTAGTAGCACCATTTTCTTCCTCAATGTAGTGATGTAACTCTTCTATTTCAGAAATAAGGAAACCATTTCTTGATTTATAGTTACCCCATAATCTATAACATTTTTTTGAATATGAATCTCCTCACTTTCCTCATCAAAAAGCGGTGGCCATTTCCACATATATGGAATTTTATCATTTTCAAGAACCTCTTCTCCATTCCCAATAGAACTCAACATGATTCCTTCTTTCATGGGTGTTGTTAAAAATACTTCATTTACATTTTTCGGACACTCTTGGAAATATTGTTTTTTAGAAAACTTTTCAGTGTTTCCCAGGAAATATTGCTTATCATCTTCACATATTTTGTTAGGTCCCTATAATCCTAGTGATTGCCGCATTAATATTGTAGTTGTATCCCTTATTAATATTGTTGTGCCCCTATTGTCCCCATATTGTTATTATTGTGCCCCATAGAATCCCTCTATTGTTATTTTTGTGCCTTTATATTATTATTGTTAGGTCGGTTTGGTTATATTGTGACCCCTTAGACTCCTATATATAGAAAGGAGGTTTCGTCATTTGAATTATCCAAGAATTGTTCATTTATGTAATGTAAATGAGGTTTCCCCTTCGAAGAGGCTAAATTCTAAGGTGTTGAACTATCATTTTTATCTTTTTCTGAGCTGGTTTCATAA
Organism: Pinus taeda; assembly: GCA_000404065.3. NCBI lineage: Eukaryota > Viridiplantae > Streptophyta > Pinopsida > Pinales > Pinaceae > Pinus > Pinus taeda. The sequence continues at coordinate 196,530 of APFE030027886.1, read as the reverse complement.
CATTTGGTATCAGAGCTTTGGATTCTAGGGTTTCGTTGCACCAAATAGGTCATCGTGGAATTTTCACTATAAATTTCTTTTGTGATGTTTCAGAAGAAAAAGAGACAACGCATTTGAGATGAAATTGCACTGAACCTTGGATCTTAATTTTGGAGCTTTTCACGCTATATTTGTGGAGATATGATCTGAGGAAGTTGGTCTTTTTGTAGACTACTGAATTACATTCCAAATAGGTGACCCGGGGAAAATCGTCATAACATTCTCTCTGAGCATCGGATTGAAATTTTGTAAGAAGGTACAGAAAGAGGATGGACTTAGTTCTTTTTATATATTTTTTAGAGCTAAATGTCAAAACAGTGACACATGGCACGTCGTATAAGTTCGTTCTACTGAACTAGTCTATAATCAGGTCATTGTGGGAGATTTGGCATAAATCTTCCCTAGAGAATCCAATTTGGATTAGACTGGTGGCATTGGAAAGAGGACGTAGAGGGCTACTACAGGTCACAAGTTTAGAACTAGATGATCCAAAATTACAGAGATACATCAGATTCTATATCAAGCTCCTACAAAGTGAAAAAAGGTGTGTAGTTTTTTTATTTTTATTTTGGATAAGCTTGGATTGAAAAATTAGTTTGAAGGAATTCAAAGGGCATAGCGAAGCATTATTATTGGTAATTGATGCCCCGAGGAAAGGAAATGCAAATACCTAGTAAGAAACTTGAAAGCTCTAGCATGACTCATGAAGAAGAGGAAGAAATGCAACATGATATATCAAAATTATGAGACCAAGTGCAACAAGTGTCACTTGCACAAAAAGTAACAGAATCTAAGATGTCGACATTTCAAGTCTATACCCAGACTCATCATCAGGACTCATGTACGGAGAAAAGAATGCCAGGGGGTTTTTGATAAATATGAACTAGGTTTGTTGTAAAGACAGATCGGCCGACTAAATTATTTATATTACTAATTATTACTATTATTATTAATTATTATTATTATTATTATTATTTTTTATTTATTTATTTATATAATTGTTTGTATTATTATTAAACATTATTAATATTATTATTCTTAATCAATATTTAGTTGATCACTGTTTATTTTAATCATTATTTATTTTAACAATTTCCTGTTATTCTTTGTTTTATTCTTTATTATTCATATCTATCATTAATCATGTTATTATTAATTTATATTAATTATTGTTTAATTTCTTATTTATATTATTATAATATTGTATTTATTATTATTTGTTCTTATTTAATTATTCTTCATTTTCTTATTTATATTTATTTATTTATTATTAATAATTATATTTATTAATTATATTTATATTAATTTGTTGATTAATTTAATTATATGTTGATATTGTTATTATGTTATTCTTTATAATATGATTTATAATGTTATTTGTAATAATATTATTTATATTTATTCATTATATTCTTAGTTGTTTATTATTAATACTTTATTATTATTATTTGAATTATTGTTTTATTCTTGTTAATTATTATTATTTATTTTCATTAACTATTATTTATATTTATATATTATTGTTAGTTACAATAAAAGCATATACAAAGCTATTCAAAAGGCCAAATCTGAAAACAATATAAACAAGACAAAAGACCCCCCAACCTCTAATGCCTACCTTCCTTACATTCAAGGAGTCACGAACAAGATAGCTAAAATCCTCAAAAAGAAAAATATAAAAAATGCATTCAAACCCTGGTCTACCATTAAACAAAGAATGAAATCTGTTAAGGACAGCCAAGATCATCTTCAGCAGAAAGGAGTATATATCATCAACTGCTCTTGTGGGGATCAATATATAGGAGAAACAGGTAGGTCCGTTAGGATTAGACTCAAAGAGCATTGCACTGATATCCGTAACGAGAGAACCCGCTCTTCAGCCTTAGCCGAGCAAGTAGGTAAAATAAATCCCCATATATGCCTTGAAGACACCAAGGTTAGAGAAGCTATTGAAATCATAAAGCACCCTCGAAACCTTAATAGGGATGGAGGCTTAGAAATTAGCAAAAATTGGAACCCATTACTTACCCCCGAAGAATAATAGCATTGGTTCTTTATAGAATTATAGCTAGGTTAAATGTGGATCCTAATACCTAGATTGACATTCTAACAAAAATAACATTCAGCTAATCCCCCTATTTATTTAAACAAAATTCTTTACATGATTATATTATAATCCCCTTGAAAATAAAATAAATTTCGCTACCCATTAGTAACCATAGATAAGAAGAATAACACTAATAATTTAAATAGTATTAATAAACTTACAATCAAGTAGTTAACAATAATAATAAAACATAAATAATAATAATGAAAATATGAACAATAATATGAATAATAATTACTAGGAATAAAAAAATAATAGGATTATAGAT
>APFE030027886.1:158147-187466 GCA_000404065.3 Pinus taeda | reverse complement strand
AATAAACTATTTAAACACTAAATATATATTAGAAATAATAACTAGATTGTTATAATGGTTGGTAAATAATCACATTACTTTAAATGTTTATTAACCACAATATATATATAATAGTTATAATATCCATAGAATGGATTCAAATAATCCTAGAGTCTAGTTTAAAATTTATTTAGACTAGATTTATTAATTGTATATATAACGTTATAATAGTATATTATAGGATAATATTATTAGTATAATATTTTTATAGAATCAAAATATCTATATATATATATATATATATATATATATATATATATATTACTATATATTATATATATTATAGATATTATAATTGAAAACAAGAAATAAGAATTAATTAATTAAATTACTTCTTGAATATTACTATTCCAAAAAATAATATAATAAGGTTCGAAAATTACTTTAATAAAGATCATGTTAATAGCAAATAATACGAATAATGCTAAGTACTTAGGATAATAGAAGGGAACAAATATATTAATTCAATATATTTTTTAGTAAGCTAAGATTCAGGGATGAGAATATAACTAAGAATTCAAAGCTAACTAAATCCTAAAAATTATAAAAACCCAAGGGGGAAAAAGGACCAACCACAGAATCAACCTTGAGACCTTATAAAAGGGCTAGCGGAGGCTAGGAAGATACGGCTGGGACCTAGCAACTGTTAATCTTCTAGCCATCATCCCTGTTAAGATTCTTCGGCCTTTTCTCAATCTCAAGGGCTTCTCTAAATTTGCGATGGTGAAACTGCGGAACTTTAGCAATGACTTGAGCCTCTTCAATACAGACCTGATGCTTAGTCTTTTCAGCATGTTCAGCCAGGGCTGAGGACTTGGCCCTCCCATGCCTTAAGTCAGCCGAATGCTCGCTAATCGTTTGCTTGATAGAGCGACCCGTCTCACTAATACATGGTGTCCCACAGGAACAAGGAATGACATAGACGCCCTTCATGTCTTTAGGGTCGATAGGATCTTTTACTGACCTGAGGGAGCCACGGATAGTATTGAGGGGCCTAAAAGTCGCGGGCACATCGTACCTCCTCAGAATCCTCGCAATCCTATCAGTGGTCCCTTGGATGTAAGGAAGGTTAACCCCCATGACACGATCTTTAGGATCTCTATGGACCGAAGGCTCCTTCTTAGCCTTGAGAAAGGCTTTTTGACCTAGGTGTCTACTATAACCATTCTTCACAAAGACATCTAGGAGATGATCCTTCTCCGATTCCAAACTCCCTTCATCAAAAATTCTAACAGCACGGGTGGCAAGTGTGCTTAGAACCCCTAACTTCTGAGCGGGGAAATGATGGGAAGAAGCATGCAAGTATTTCTCAGTATGCATCTTCTTTCTTAATAGATGATGAGAAAAGGAACCATCCACCTTCTTAGAGATGAGAACATCCAAGAATGGAAGACAACCATTGTCTTCTTTTTCCATCGTGAATTTAATGGCGGCGGACTGGTTATTGAGATGACTGAAGAAACGATCCAGCTCATCAGGACCATGAGACCAGACAACACCAGTGTCATCAACGAATCTTTTCCAAAGCTTCGGTAAGAGACGAGAGGAGGCCAAGGCCTTAGACTTAAAATCCTCCATAAAGAGATTAGCGACGATAGGAGACAAGGGGGAACCCATGGCAACTCCTCAAGTCTGCTCATAGAATTCTCCCTCAAAGCTGAAAAAGGCAGAGGTAAGGCAAAGCTCAACCAACTTAGCCGTATCAGGATCGGTGAGCTTATTAATCACCCTCATGGCCTCATTGATGGGAATACAAGTGTAAAGAGAGACCACGTCGAAACTTACCAGAATTTCCTTATGATATTCTTATAAGTAATAAGAATATCATAATAAATAGACTTAATGATATTAGAGATGATATTCACATTAATAGTGATTATGAGGGTAAGACAACAAATTATAACAATAATAATAAAAATAAGGATGGTAATAATAAAGTGATTGGTAATAAGGGTATCATAATAAATGGGCATAATGATATTATGGGTGATAGTTACTTTAATAGCTATTATGAGGGTAAGACAATAGATTATAAGGATAATAATATAGATAAAGAAGGTAATAATAAGGTAATTAATTATAATAGTTGTAATTTTAGTAAAGTTGGTAGTATTGAAAAAAGGGGTCTTGGTAATAAAGCTTTTAATAAGATTAATAACTTTAAAAGTAGTGATAAAAATAAAGGTAATTCTGTGAAGATTTCGAGTCCTCACCCTCAGGGTAATAAGGTGTTGAATTTGTCCAGTTTCTCCTTTCTGACTGAGGTCTTTAGTCTTTTAGGAAAAGGTCTTAATTTTGCCTTAGCACCCAGAAAATTCCCGGTCGAAGACATCATTTGTGATGTAGAATGTGGCATTAAGAACCTTCCTGATAAGATTAAAGACATGATCAGGCAAGATTGTGTCGTAGCCTTGAGGAGGGCTAAGCCTCCCCGTAGAAATATCAGCAAGGCTGAGTTTGAGGCTCAGAAGACCTTGAAAAAAAATCGTGACGTCGTAGTCTTAAAAGTTGATAAAGGTGGGGCTGCCGTCATCCTGGATAGAAGTGATTACAGGAATAAGATGCTTGATCATCTGTGCAATAGTGGGAGTTATAAGAAGCTTTCGAAAAATCCTCTTAAAAAGGTTTCCAGAGCGGTCGCTCTTGCGATCAAGTCGTGCAATGCCACTAATCCTCTATCCCAGAAGCTTATTGAGGGAAACCCAATTGCTCCTAGGATTTATGGCCTTCCGAAGGTCCATAAGGAAGGGGTCCCCCTGAGACCCATTGTCAACACCTTAGGTGGTCCGGCTTACCTCCTGGCCAAGTTCCTCACTATAAAGTTGAGGCCCTTGGTTGGTCATACTGAGTCCTTTGTCAAAGACTCGACCTCTTTTATTGATGATCTTAAGAGAATTAAGCTTGAGCCCGAGGACATTCTGGTAAGTTTTGATGTGGTCTCTCTTTACACTTGTATTCCCATCAATGAGGCCATGAGGGTGATTAATAATCTCACCGACCCTGATACGGCTAAGTTGGTTGAGCTTTGCCTTACCTCCACCTTTTTCAGCTTCGAGGGAGAATTCTATGAGCAGACTTGTGGAGTTGCCATGGGTTCCCCCTTGTCCCCTGTCATCGCTAATCTCTTTATGGAGGATCTTGAGTCTAAGGCCTTGGCCTCCTCTCGTCTCTTACCGAAGCTTTGGAAAATATTCGTTGATGACACTGGTGTTGTCTGGTCTCATGGTCCTGATGAGCTGGATCGTTTCTTCAGTCATCTCAATAACCAGTCCACCGCCATTAAATTCACGATGGAAAAAGAAGACAATGGTTGTCTTCCGTTCTTGGATGTTCTCATCTCTAAGAAGGTGGATGGTTCCTTTTCTCATCAGGTGTTTAGAAAGAAGACACATACTGAGAAATACTTGCATGCTTCTTCCCATCATTTCCCCACTCAGAAGTTAGGGGTTCTAAGCACACTTGCCACCCGTGCTGTTAGAATTTTTGATGAAGGGAGTTTGGAATCAGAGAAGGCTCATCTCCTACATGTCTTTGTGAAGAATGGTTACAGTAGACACCTGGGTCAAAAATCCTTTCTCAAGGTTAAGAAGGAGCCTTCGGTCCATAGAGATCCTAAAGATCATGTCATGGGGGTTAACCTTCCTTACATCCAAGGGACCGCTGATAGGATTGCGAGGATTCTGAGGAGGTATGATGTGCTCGCGACTTTTAGGCCCCTTAATACTATCCGTGGCTCCCTCAAGTCAGTAAAAGATCTTATCGACCCTAAAGACATGAAGGGCGTCTATGTCATTCCTTGTTCCTGTGGGACACCATATATTGGTGAGACGGGTCGCTCTATCAAGAAAAGGATTAGAGAGCATTCGACTGACTTAAGGCATGGGAGGGCTAGGTCCTTAGCCCTGGCTGAACATGCTGAAAAGACTAAGCATCAGGTCTGTATTGAAGAGGCTCAAGTCATTGCTAAAGTTGTGTAGTTTCACCATCACAAATTTAGAGAAGCCCTTGAGATTGAGAAAAGGCCGAAGAATCTTAACAGGGATGATGGCTGGAAGATTAGCAGTTGCTGGGTCCCAGCCCTGTCTTCCTAGCCTCTGCTAGCCCTTTTATAAGTTATCAAGGTTGATTCTGTGGTTGGTCCTTTTTCCCCCTTAGGTTTTTATAATTTTTAGGATTTAGTTAGCTTTGAATTCTTAGTGATATTCTCATCCCTGAATCTTAGCTTACTAAAAAGTATATTGAATTAATATATTTGTTCCCTTCTATTATCCTAAGTACTTAGCATTATTCGTATTATTCGCTATTAACATGATCTTTATTAAAGTAATTTTCGAACCTTATTATATTATTTTTTGGAATATTAATATTCAACGAAGTGATTTAATTAATTATCTTATTTCTTGTTTTCAATACATTATATATATTATGCTATAATATATATATAGATATATATATATTATATATATATATTTATATATATAATATATATATATATATATAATATATATATTTATAATGATTTCTATAATATTATACTAATTATTATCCTATAAATTATAAAAATATATTACAATTAATATATCTATCTAATAAATTTTAAACTAGACTCTACGATTTATTTGAATCCATTCATGGAACCTATTATGTATAATTATACTATAACTAGTATATATATATAGTGGTTAATAAACATTAAAGTAATGTAATTTTTTACCAACCATTATGACAATCTAGTTTTATTTCTAATATATATTTAGTGTTTAAATAGTTTATTTTAAAGAGTTGTATATGATAAAAGATTGAATATAATTTTTATTCTATTAGTTTATTCTTACCCCCTCCTAATTATTTAAAAAAATTTCGATAAATAAATTTTGAACCTATATATATTATTTACCTAATTACATGGGTATTTTTAAAATATTATATTAGGAATAATAAAATTAGAAAGTAAAGTATTAATTGAATATAGATTATTTTTAGTAATCTAAATTTATTTACATATTTTGTATAGATTATATAATGATAAATTAAAATATTTAATAATTATTACATAGATGAACCAATAGTATTATTTGGGATTGGTTCGTTACACGTATATATATACATTTATTAATAAACTATTAGATTTAGTGAAATAAACTAATGAATCGCTAGCTATTAAGAGTACTTTAATTATATATTTTACCTAATTTAACGATTTTATAAGAATAATAATAATTAATAATATAGCTCATTTGAGTAGGGCCATAAGGTCAAATTAGCTGTTGTAAATCTAGTCGTTGGTGTCTCTGCCTAGACTATTTAACAAGCTAAGTTGGATCAGTTCTTCAACTTGTCCTGATGATGAACCACACTGGTTGGTTCGAAACGCGTCGACAAATTATTATTTATGTGATTTCGCCGAAAATTCTCTAAACAAAATACTTTTTTTCATAATTAGATTTACCACCATTAACTTTATTATCAGCTTCATAACCACAACCTTGTTTTCTTGAAAAACACTCACAACAATATTCAAAAATAATTTCCAATGGGTACAAAGTTGTACAAAAAGAATTAAATGTTGCATGAAAATATTTCAAATAAGAAACACTGGATTGAGGCAAGACTCTATACCAAATATGAGCATATTCATCTAACAAATAGAAAAATAGCTTAATTAATGTGTCTTCATGTGTGATCCCCATTCGATCCGTGGATATATGAAACTCCCTGAGGTTGTGAGTTGGATCTTCATATTCATTTGCTTTGAATCTTGGAAGAAAGGAATTCCAGTCATGAAATGAAGGCATGGGGTTTGGGTAGCTACATATGGAAAATAAGTTGTTTTCACCAAAAATTGATCATCTAGCCATAATTTGCTAGATGGATCGAAGTAGAACATGTAGGGCCAATTTTACCATAGTAAAATTGTTTCAAGTGTGAGAAATTACTTAATAAACCACATTTGTCAAGTCATTTATAATTAAACCCATGAAGAATAATTAAATAAATCACTATTTATTTAATTATCTTTTTGGAATAATTAATTAAACCATTGTTTAACTAATATTCGTTGTCATATTTGACCCACTTATGAGAAGTAAATTGAGAAATCATTAATTATCTTATTTTTCTTTTGGAATAATTAATTAACCACTAATTAGTTATTATTACTTGTGACAATTGATTAAATCCCCTAGGAATTCTTAAATAAATCATTATTTTTTTATTATTCCTTAACCGTATTTCTTTAGACAATAAATAAATAATTTATTTATTTATTATTTCTAAATAAAAGTTTAAATACTTTTTCCCTCCAACCAAATATAATAAAATATTTGAAATGGTTAATTCTAGAATTTTGTTAATAATATTTTATTATTTCCCATTATTCAAGAATAACCTAATATCTTGTTATAAATAGAAGGGTTTTAAATTCATTCTCCTGTTTTGATCATTTTCATTGTTGCACTCCATGTTGTAGCTCTCATTATTATCATTGCCGCACACCATTTTCCTTTCCATTTTAGTTCTCATTGAACTCAAACATTTTGTTTGTTGGGTTCTACACATTATAAAGGAGAGAGACTGTGCAAAAAGTTGAAGACATTGAGGGTAGCCAAGAATCCATCCCATAGAGGGGGGCTGGTAACATTATTTGTGGCCTTCGCATGTGTCATTTAATAAAAAATATTCTTTCTATTTTGGTTTCCATTGGATTATTGGAGTTACTTGCACCTATTTTCTTATTCCATTTTGTTGTTAAACTAATTCTGTTGCATAGATCAAGGCTTTGGCAGGTTTTGTTTCTATCATCTAGTATAGATCCACATTATTTAATAGCCATTTTTATTGTTTGGTTTGTTTGTCATCCACAACCTAAAGTGATTTATTTTCAGACACCTTCAAGAAGAATGCTACATAACAAAGTAGTGAATCCACAACGTTTTTAATTTTAATCCAAAAACCTAGGTGACCTTCATTTTTCAGCTTATGGTTTTTCTTTTTCAGTCTCTTGATGTTGTTTACTAGCATTCTAACCCTAGATCAGTGAAATTTCAAACTTATGCAAGAGTTTTGGTTATTTTCGTAGGTCATAGGAACCAGCCACGACAACGATGACAAATGTTTCCAAGACTTGCCGCTCAAGAATTGAGGAGTATAAATAGTGCTTTCCTACCCCAAACCTGACACATGGAGGTCCAGAGCACAATTTTTTGTCCAAAAAGTGCAATATCCCCCAAAATAGGTCAATAATTGTGATTTTAGGGTTTCTGGGTTTTAGTGAGAGTAGTGTACTGGGTTGGTTGACCACTATCTTAGCCTGCTTAGGCCTTGATCTACTCTCTTTCGCTCGTTGAAGTGGAATTTAGCCCCTTAGGGATTCTAGTACATTTCCACCTTTATAGGAGGAGTTTAGATGAGTAAGAAGTATGATTTTTTGCAGAGCTTTTAGCCATATTTTCTAGATCTGTACCTTCCTTTTTTAGATCTTCATAGATAGGTTGTTCTCATCCAAAGTTCCCTCTTGAACCTTGTTTGGTAATTTTCCTTATGCTTCCACTATTTACCCTAGGCTTCACACCCATCTCCCTATATTTTGCAGTGATTTTCTTCACTAGTTTTTTGTTGTTGTTGCACCACTTTCTAGCAACATAGAGTCATTTGATCCAAGTCACACCGACGCTTAGATCTCTTGGCCCTTTTTGTGCGTTTTTAGTCAATTTTTCCACCACCAACTTAGTGTTTGCAAACCAATTTTGGGTGAGGTTTTAGAGAGTTGATTCGTGAAGGGTGCTTGGTTTACATTCCCAAGCCAAGTCTTAACTTAATTAATTTATCTCCCCACACAGATACAAAGACATTTTGCTTATCTACCTTCACCATTTATGTGTCACTTGTGTCTTACAACCATTTCTCCACCAAGGCGTTTGTCGTGGAGACTATTAGGCCTTCATACCTAGTTTCCACTTGGTTGTATTTCTCCTCCCCGTAGGGTTCCATCCAATCATCTCTCGAGTCCCTATACTGACTCTTCTTCTCGTTCATCTAATTTTGAGCCTCCTTAACTACATACCTACATCATGTCGAGACCCAATGCAGGTGAAAGAAACCAACCTGGTGTTGGCTCCTATTCTACTCCGATAGTCACATCTAGCAGAACCATTTCGACATCTCCAATGCTACCTTTCATGGCTGGGTTAAGCCTCCCAGATTTAGTCCAATTGATTAATGACCCTATACACCATGATGTTGGTTTTCTAACTATTTTGACTAAGCTTCCTTCTTACATTCCCAAGTTTGAGGGTAATTTTAGAGAGGATGCCACCAATCATGCCCATTCCTTCCATATGTGGTGTTCCTCCAATTCCATCACCAATGATTCCATTCATCTTTGGATTTTCCAATTCATGCTCACTGGAGATGCCGCAAAGTGGTATGTTAACCAACTTCCCACTTCAAATTCCACTTTTGCAATGCTTGCTAAAGCATTCCTTTCATATTTTAAGTTACCTATCTGATGAGACACTAGAATGGAGCTCTTGACCTCATTTCTTTAGACCTCTGCTACTCATCTTTATGATCATGTTCAGGAATAGCATAGAAGGAGGAGCATGTGTCGGACTATGCCTTTCAAAGACTGTGTCTACCTTGATTGGTTTCTTAGGAGTCTTTTATCTCCTATTTCCAAATATTTAACGTCTCACTTTCCTAAGACATAGGAAGAGTCTCTCTAGACTACTTTTAGATATGACTTGATTTATGATCAATTTAGTTATGTCTATACCATTATGCTAGACCTCCCTTGTCCTAGTGGTGTCAATGCACCAGGGTCATCTCACACTACCAATGGTATCGTTGGAGCTATTGTGCATCCTTCTCCATATACTAAGTAGGGTTATGGCCATCTATAAGGGGCACTAGTTACTCCATAGCTTATCTCCCTCCTACCAACAACGTGTATTCAGGACAAAGAAAATCTTATGGATTCACCCAACCACATCAGCAAATGTCAAGGCCTGCTAGTACTCAACCTATCTACCAAACCATTTCCCCCTCACCATCTTATGCCTATGCACTCTGAAGCACTCCAGCCCCTCAGGCATTAGCGCCATAGCCTCCCATGGATCCTCAGCCCCACTAGCCACCGCCCCCTCAAGGTTAATTTTATGCACAATAGAGTGTGACCAATCCCCAAAATTTGAAGAAAAAGAATAAAGGTAAGGGTAACAAGGGTAACCATGGTAATGAACCTCAAGGGAACCAACCTAACGTGAAAAACAAACAACAGGGAAACCAACCCAAGAAAAACAAGGTTATTCATACGAACAAGCCTTATGCATGTTGTGGTGTATATGTCCATTATGCTTGTGAGTGTCCCCTTGTACCCTAGATGTGCCAAATGTGGGAAGCCCAAGTAGATTTTAGAGGTCAACTACCCATGTAGCAACCACCTCAAAATCCGTCACCATTAGAAATGACCGTGATCACAAATCCTTTACCTCAGCAAGGATTTGCTGCTTCTCAACCTCAACAAGGTCAAGTATCCCACCCTCCCCAGCCTTCTGGTCATGGTGATTACTAGATCTTCATGAAGAACTCTAACGAGGTCAATACCTCTGATATCAACTTGCAAACTCGGTCATGTCAATATGATAAGCCATCATCTTCGTTTGCAACTAACACCAATACAAAGAATCTACTGAGCCTCTTACAACACCAAATGGTCCATTACAGATCCGTCAACCTAAATTTGAGTCAATTCCTAAGATCCCCAAGTGACCGTTATTCCATGACACGACTTCTAACTGAGTTGCACATACATATAGTATAGTAGATGACTTGGCGTAATCACCTGTTACCATGTTGATGCTAGAGGTTGTCTAGTCATGTCGATCTCAAAAGAAAGATCTAATAACTACTTTGGTTTTAGTAGATACTTTAGACGATCGTTTGATTTTATTTCCTATTTATATGTAAAAACTTCCTCCATTACCTCCATCCATTTCTTTCCAAATACCAATTCGAGTTTGTAATGCCATCATCTCCCGATGTACTATTAATAAAGGTCCATCCACCTGCGTGAAGTCTTCTTCCATTTGGAAGCAACTCAAGTCACTTGAACTATCCCCATCCACCATCACTTTGCATGCTTGGGATGATCACTCCTCCCAGCCTCTGGACATGTATCGCAATTGTCTAGTGACTCTTGTGAGCAAGAATATTTTATACATTGAGGTTATCGATTCTCCTCTAAATTACAAAATTCTATTGGGTTGAAGTTACATTTACGCCATGTTAACTGTCACGTCTATAGTTTTCTACAAGATGTTCTTTCCTCATGAAGGGAAGATTGTCACTATCGATTAGTTGACATATTCTGGGTCATCATATTTAACCTCCCTTGAGTCCATTATCTAATCAATGTTTGAAATACAATTCTCTAGATCTCTCATCATTGTTTCACCTAGAGTTTACAAAGGTTCCACCTTGTTGCATTCTTTCCCTGGTCCTCTTGCTCCCATCTCTGAGACTATCTCTTTGAGTTTTTGCATGTTACAAGCATCACAGGCTACTCAAAAGTAATCCAGTACCTTTCCTCAACAACTAGCTCATCAACTCCCTGTTGTTACCATCTCAGTTGAGCTGTCCAGGTCGAGCCCTTGAGGACCTCCTCCCTTTATGGGTGTGTTCTAGACATATTTGGGCACTTCAACCGCAATCTTATATGTCGATAAACTAGGCCTCTTTAACCCCTAAAAGTGTTGTTTCATACCCTAAAGGATCATGGTCAACTGATTACATCATTCCCCAGAAGTTTCACCTGAAAAACCACTCAAAATTGGCCAAACTAAACCATACTGACTACTCCACTATCAAGGTTTGATGCATACTAATTCCTACACTAGCCAGGTGTGATGCATATTGAAGAGGCCTTCTGTGCGATGTGATGAGCGAGAATGGACAAATGTCCAAGTGATCTGGACTTATATAGGAACACAACAAAATACAGAGATAATCATATACACAAAGATGAAACCAAAATAATACATCATTTCATTAATGCAAAACACTGAAATATGCTTACAACCAGAAATGGAAATAAGCCAGCTAGGGCGATGGTAGCTTATCTCTAAGAAGGGATGTGGTGGCTACATGCCTTTGAACTATGTTACAATGAGGCTCGAAGGCCTATTTATTGTTGAGAAACAATTGAAAACCCTTAACATTCCAAAACCTAACCCTAGAAGATGACACACCAAACTATGGGCCCCGTTTGGGTAAATTGGTACATCAACTTCCCGGAGTCGTAACTTTGTCATACGATCTCCGTTTGACACATATAATAGCTCGTTAGAAACATATATCCGAACACTGCCACTTTGGGAAGGGAAACATCAATCCATGGTACCATGTTGCCCCCAGACTTCCCAAAAAACGTCGTTTAGGGCCTAAAAACGGCTCTAGAAGTTTAGGACCTGAAAAACTGCTTAAAATAGTAAACTGTGCTACAATTTAGGAAACTAAAAAGACTAAAAGAGATAGTTGTGGGTGTCCAAATGGGATATGTGGGTGGCCACCAACATCCACCTGGATCATTCCTCCTCCCTTAGGAAGCAATGGTTCCCATTGCGTTGAGTTCCTCCCTAAGATGAGGCAGCTTCTGCTGAGCTTGGTCTTTGGTGAGTTGTTCTGCAATCTTTGATGTGTCCAGAAATGGTGGGAAGCATGGTATACGATGGTCTACATTGAACACTCGGTGCAAGGGAAGGAGTGGAGGAATGCTATGCCTGAAAGAATTGTTGCACGTAGCCTTCGTACTAATGTAAGAACCATGTCAAAGTGGTATGAGTTTTTGATGGGTTCTGGTAAGGCGTTCTCTCTACAGATGCAACCAAACTTTGTCGCCCACTTGAAACTTGTGTGGTATCCCTGTGGGTGAGGAGAAGTTGTTCTTGCGTTCTGTCATGACCGTATCCCTTTGCTGCTGCTGTTGCATGGAGGAACCCTTTGCAGGGGTCATGGATGTAGCAACAATCTTCCCCTTACTTTGGGAGCAAACCAGATAGAAAGAATTTCCTAGTCTGGGAGATGAGCTTGCTGCCTTTCTTGGTAGTGATCAAAGAGGTGGCGGTAGGTGGGGCTACCTATGATATCCTTTATAATGAATTATCCAAAGAAATAATGACAGCGCGAGGCCTTGACTCATACACAACATGCTCCCTCCACAAGTATGGCTCGCCTAATAGTACATCGCAAACATCCAGAGGTGTAACATCACACAATACCTTGTCTGTGAAGGGCCTGATGTTGTAGGAAAGGCGACACTATTGGCGAACTTTGAGATCTCGTCCTTCATGAAGCCACCCGATACTGTATGGCTGCAGGTGTGGCGTAGTCAATAGGCCCAACCGCTTCACGACCTCTGCTGAAACAAAGTTCTTTTGGATCCCACTATTAACAATGAATTGTTACGGTGAACCCTTCACCCACATTTGTGAGTGGAAAAGACGCTCCCCTTCCTCTGGATTTTCGGGCTCATTTTTCTAGATCTTGGCAGTGGCAACAGTGATGCTGGGATTTGCATCAATGATCTTCTTCCCTTTGCCATTCCCCTTGTTGGGTTCTGGCTCAGGGTCTGAACATGCATCTGATTCAGAATCCTTCAACTCAGCCACCAGCGATGGCTTGGTTTGACACTCACTTGTGTTATGAGTGGGACTATTGTGGAACTCACGCAACTTTCCTGTGTCCTTCTTCAGCTTCATGGTGTTGTTCTTTTCTTGCAACTTCGATGGGTTGTCTTGGGTCACCCCACCTTGGCTTTGTCCTTTGGGCTTTGAATTTGCAGATCCAAAGTCTCGCCTCTTCTGATTGAAATTTTGCTTGATTTTGACAGTGTATCGGTATGCTGTGCCAAGTGAGGAGATGTTCAAGAACTCCATCTCTTCCTGGATGTATCTGTGTAGGCAACCACAGTATTTGAGTACCTTATGCAGCTCAGAATATTTGATACCCAACTGTGTGCGAAGGGTATGAAATATATTTGTGAACTCTGGCACATCTTGGTCTCGTCGCTGTCGCAGTATGGTCCATTTGATGTATTTGTCCTCATAGATTTTGACAGGGCAGTACTGTTCCTTGATGGCATCCCAGGAGTCATTCCAAGTGGGTGTGGCTGAAAATATTGAGCCTATACTTTCATCCTTCTGCTCATAGTAGGTTTCCCACTAGTCATTGACGTGGGAGGCTGCTTTAAGAAGAGCGAAAACAATCTTTTCCCGACTCAAAAATTCATGAACAGAAAAATAACCCTCTAGTAGATTTAACCATTTATCTACAACATCTACGTCTATTTGATCCTCGAAGATGGGGATTTCAAAATTAACTTATACCTTGAAGGGTGTGGTGTTTCCAGAGTGGCTGTTGGAAGTCGATGCATCGCCTCTTAGTAGTCGTTGAAGAATCATCGCGTTCCTTTGTCACTTGAGGGCTTCTTCGAGCAAGATTTTGATAAGATCTCCTACTCCCTCATATTTCTTCTCATCTGCCATGGGAGGCCATCATAATTTGCAAGGCTAGTCTTGCAAAGGTTCGACCAATTCAAGCCCTAACTCCTTATATCCCGACATCCTTGGGGACATGCTAAGAAAAACAGAGAAAAAGCAGACCACTCCAATACCGCTGATCCGGATTTAAACAGGAACGCAACAAAATACAAAGATAACCATATACACAAATATGCATCGGAAATAATACTTCATTTCATTAATGGAAAATACTGAAATATGATTCCAACCAGAAATGGAAATAAGCTAGCTAGGGCGATGGTAGCTTATCTCTGAGAAGAGATGTGGTGGCTACATGCCTTTGAACTGTGTTACAATGAGGCTCGAAGGCCTATTTATTGTTGAGAAACAATTGAAAACCCTTAACATTCCAAAATCTAACCCTAGAATATGAAACGCCAAACTGTGGGCCCCGTTTGGGTAAATTGCTAGATCAACTTCTCGGGGTCGTAACTTTGGTATACGATCTCCGTTTGACGCGTACAATAGCTTGTTAGAAATAGCTATCCAAGAACTACCACTTTGGAAGGGAAGCATTGGTCCATGGACCCATGTTGCCCCTAGATTTCCCAAAACTGGCATTTAGGGCCTTAAAATGGCTCTGGAGGTTCAAGACCTGAAAAAATGCTAAAAATAGTAAATTGTGCTACAATTTAGGAAACTAAAAACACTGAAAGAGACAGTTGTGGGGGTCCAAATGGGATAGGTGGGTGGCCACGAACATCCACTTGGATCACCAAGACAATTTTCTAAGTGGATGCTCATGGAATCTTCTAGAAACTTCTCCTATGACACTTGCCTCTCTGAATTCGCCGAGGGATGAGTAAGAGATCCAAGAAATCTCCAAGTGGAACCAAGAACAACAAGTGGAATGACACTAATTAAAAACACAGAGATGACTCACACCCTTATAGACATGTATAAATGGATCCCTCATCTTTGAGATCTAGAGGCTGGAATTTTGTAATTTGCAAGGAAGTGCTGATAGTTTGTCTTTGAGAAAGAGCATTGTATTGTTGGGTGATCTTGCTTTTCATGAGGTGAAGAGGGCTTTCATGCTAGGAGGATAATGTTGGATCAGGCATCTGGGTTGTAATTCTCCCTTCATATTTAATAAATTTCTTTGAGTTTTCCTCCACACAATTATGTATTTATGAATGTTGTTATTTGTGAATGCCATTCTATGTTCATTGTAATTCTGATTCTGCAATGCTTATGATATAATAGATCAAGATGCTTTGATGGTGTTTTGTTACTTTGCCTGTACAGGTATTCTCTAAGCGAGATAAGTAAGAGAGGAGTTGCAAGCTCTGTCAAGGGGGATAGAGATCAAGCAAGGAGTTAAGCGAAAGATCCAGGTTGGTTCTATTGCCTCTCTCTTATCTATCATACATAGAGGAATTCCCAAATTTTTTTGATTGTTTTCTTCTAGGATAACTGCCAATCCTAGAGGACTAATGGCAACTTGATTGGGGAACGAATAGATGTTTGTTTGTTTTTGTTGTTTGTTTTATAAACTATAGACAAAGCCTGAAGTTAGCCAGATAGCCTTCAAACTACTCTTGCTCTGCAATTACATAGTAGATGAATGTTGCTTCAGTCAATCTCTGTTTTAGTTTATAAATTGAAAATTTGACTTACAAGCATTCTACATGCCCTTTTGGTAGCTCAATAACCTCTCAAGATCATTCCTCTATACTTTTCTCTTTACCGTCCATCATATCTCAGCTTAACTCACTGAAATTAGCTACAAATTTGAGCCAAAACCCATCTAAGTTGCACTCCTTGGCCCATCACACTCTCTGTCACTATCAACCAGTATGCATTGCTCCTCCTGAGCCTAAAAAGTACGATGCATCCCTATTTCTGTGAAGCCCAGGTGCGATGATTGACTGAGTCTATTTCTCCTCTTGAAGTTTAGGGTTTTGTCTTTGTTTTCAACTTTGTTTAGTTGTTTTTGCTACTTTTGAATAGTATCTCATTACTGAAGCTTGCTTGCATTACATATACCAGTCTCCATTGATATGGAGTAGTAAAATTTTTTATGTATTTGTCCATCATTTACAATCATTTGTCGAAAACTTGCTTAAATCGATCTGTTGTTTTGGTGCAAAAAGAGTCGTAACTGTCGTTTTGTGTGAAAAAGAGAAGTGTCATTGAGTCTTCCTTCCTTGGATAGTCGACTGAACTTTTTGTCATGAATTTGACTTGATTCGTTAATATTTGAAGTGTCGAAAGCATTTTATATTCGAAATTGAAAAGTGTCGTTTAGTATTCCTTTCCATTCTAAAAAAGAAATTGTCAAAATATCGCTTTGAGTAAAATATTTCAGATATTTCTATACTTAGTTTTCCTTTTTGGAATTTTTTCACATTAAGGGGAACAAAAAACAAATACATGCATTTGCATTTGCATTTAGACTGCGTGAAAAAAATGATTTAGGAAAAGTGCATTTAGTGTGTGCTCTTGGCTCTTTGTTTGAAAGAAATTGAATCTTCTTTCCTTAGTAGCTAGGATTTTCATTGCTAAAAATAAACAACGATTGTTTATCATTGTAGATTGCATTTTTAGGAATTTTACATCTACATCACATGGTGAGCCATTGAAAGGTAACCCTTTATAAAAGATCAACTCTAAAATAAATTTCAATGAACTTAACAATGCTTTGGAACCTAACGCAACACATCTAGAGGTCTAGGCTAGAGATGTGTTCCGGCGTCGTAAAATCTAATAAATATCATTTTCATCGAAGGTTGGGTGATCCCTTCTCTTTGATATGAAAAGTGCTAGCAAAGACTTGTGCTCCCTGTACCATTGAGTATATATTAGGAGACCACAATAGGCTTATATGCTTTATCCATAGGAAGCTGTCTGTCACCCTATTGATCGCAATGCACTGAACACAACATTTAGGAAGATTGATTGCCATACATAAGTCCTTGGTAATTTCTCTTTAGTTTATCACCAAGGGGTATATTGTAGTTTTGCAATTGGTTTGGTAATCCCTCTATAGATTTCTAGAGTAGTCACTTTTGTTCCTTTTCAACTCCTTAAACGAAAAGGTCCATCTGAGCACTTCCTACTTCAGGCTCATTAAAAATCGAAGGGGACTAGAGTCATCTTTTGCTTTTTATCGACTCTTAAAAATTGAAAAAGAAAATTTGTGTCAAAGCGTTATTAAAATTTATTAAATTCAGAATAACATCCCTACTCCTTTGTTGATCCGAGGTTGAGATAATGGAATTGACCAATCAAGGAATCCCTTTTGAAGGGAATCCTAGTCCATTTTATTCTTGGGAAAATATTGGTGCTCTCTATATGGCCACATTGTCCCTTCCAGGAATTACGGTTGGCCATCCAGTATGGCTATTCTCAACCTCCATTGTTTAAAATAATCTGATTCCATAGCAATCGAATCAGCAACCAGTTAATACTGAAGTTGACCCTCCGCTTTCTTCTTCATTTGTTTCTCCCTCCCCTTCTTCCTCTTCGCTTGGTGCAAGTAGTTATGCTAGTAACCAAGTGGTTGAGAAGAAGAAGAAAGGGAAGGAGAAGAAGAAGAAGAAGCCAATTCAGTAAGGGGTCAACTGTGAATCATCTGGTGAAAAAACGCACACTAAATATCCCATATTTCCTTGCATAATTTGTACAAGAGACCATTTTCATCGAGAATGTTTGTGCATCCCTCAAATCTTGAGAGAATGGTCCCCCCGTTCACACCAACCAATGTCATCAACCTCTGGTGATCATGTTGAAAGCACACCATCAACTAGTAATAGAAAGGTCAACATTCCATGTAGATTATGCGAAGGGGACCATACCCTCCCCTGTTGTCCTTATTTGGATGAAGCCAAAAGAGTATTGCATAATGATCCTAATTCACTGCAGTGACTTCCATTTGGATACAGGAAGCTCTCCCCAAGTCCTTTACTAGTTGAAAATCTGACTAACATAACTCAACCGATGGTCGAAACACTTATCACCGAAAGTGAATCTTCTAAGTCCATACTAGACCAAAGTCAACAGGTCAAAATGGTAGTCGACCCAGTTTTACCTTCGGAAGATCATATCCTTCCCAAAGAGAATGAGAATGATACCATTCAAATTATTTTTGTTACTTAAGAGTCTAATGAACTTGGAGGCAATCCACCCGTTCCTTCACAAGAGGAAGGGAATCCCCTAGTTTCCACTACTCGAGCGGTTATTTCAACTGTTTGTTTGATACCCCCTCCAAGTAGTCTAGTCACTTCCTTCGATTAGAATCGACTAGCCCCCGCCTTCCTTCTTATGTACCATTCGAGATCATAGTACAAGTTTACAAATGATCATGTCTGGCACTATCATAGATGAGGGTGCATCAGTGAGTATCCTTTCCTCAACTGCTTGGAAAGTGTTGGTTCACCATTGCTTATGCCTGCTACGCATAATTTTTTAGGCTTTAACAAAGGAACCATTCGACCATTAGGGATCCTTTGTAAGTTACTGATAACTTTGGGAAGGAAAACAATTCATTTGTACGTGATGGTAGTCCAAGGACCATTAGATTACAATCTACTCCTTGGATGTGACTATGTTTATAACATGGAGGCTATTGTTTCAACACTCTTTCGAGTGATGTGTTTCCACATGAAGGAAAAATTGTCACCATTGACCAGCTTTCATTTCCCAGTCCAAACACAGCTCCAAGTCCAACATCATCCCTAAATGGTCTCTTTGCATCGAGATTGTCTCTTCAACCTTCATTCCATCCACCTGATTGCTGAGAGTAGTCCAATGAATGTAACGAAGCTTAGGGGGCATGCACTCTTTTCTATTTTGTGATGAACCCGACTGAAAATATAGGCTTCCCTATAGGTTATATGATTGGAAGTGCCATCCCACACCATTCACCTTTGTCCACATTGTGGACGAAGCCAAGGAAGTGTTTTATTACTGTGTTTTCTGAGGAAGTGTTTTGTCTAACTACTAACAAAAACCATCCTACCTAACCATAGTGATTTCCATATGGTTACCTGGAGACTCTCCTTTTCAACATGCTGGAGGCATGCAAAACCCTTTTTCAATTTCATTTTTTTAGCTTTTTTAGCTTTTTAGCTTTTTAGCCTTTTAGCTTCTTAGGTTAGGTGATTGGTCTAACACACCAATCACCTTTGTTTGCATCGTGGACGAAGCAAAGTAAGTGTTTTGTCTAACCATTGATTAAACCATCCCACCTAACCTTAGTAGTTCCTTAGTTTTCTAAGTTTTGTCTTTTCTAGCTTTTTTAGTGTTTGTCGCTTGTATAAAAAGAAAAACTAAAAACTGAGCATGTTGTCGCATGTTTTAAGCTCATTAAAATATAAACCTACCACTGAGCAATGTTATTGCATGGTTCAAGCTCATTAAAAAATAAACCTACCACTCAGCAATGTTATCGCATGGTTCAAGATCATTGAAAAATAAACCTACCACTGAGCAATGTTATTGCATGGTTCAAGCTCCTTAAAAAATAAACCTACCACTGAGCAATGTTATCACATGGTTCAAGCTCATTAAAAAATAAAGCTACCACTTAGCATAGTTCCCCATGGTTCAAGCTCATTAAAAAATGAACCCACCTTTGGTAAATAACCTTTGTGATTGCCATGCTATCTGCCTTTTGAGCCTTGGTTTTGTTCCTGCCATCACATCCATTCTTTTGGCCGATCATACACTTCCACTTGATTGTTTACCATTTTGAGGAATAGCTACAATGAGTGGTCCTATTAGCCACCCTCTTCACATCACCATGTTTTGAGAAGTTCCAAGCTTACCCGAAACCAATTGCTACCCTAAAGGCCACTCATTCCTAAAAAACGAGTCTCCTTTAAAATCTTTTCAAACTCATTAAATATGAAAATATTGTCAAGCTATTGGCCTTTCTAGCTCGTTAAAGTAATGTGAAGTGCCTCCCTCCTGTACATTTTAAATCTTTTTTGGACATGAGGGATTATCTCATGAAACACTTTGAGTGCTTGTCTTTTCAGCTCGCTAAAGTGATCGAAAAGCCATCCATTTTGTATCATTTTATCCATTTTTGGACTCAAGGAATTATGCTACAAAAAAATACTGCTGGAGTTTCCTTTTCATCCCTTTTCAAAATTTCTAAACATGAAAAGGACCGAGTTATCCTTGTTGTTAAACTTGTTAAAGCAATAGCGACAAACTTGTCTCATAGACAAGAACAAGTTTCATTGTCACTAGGCTCATTAAAATATAGCGACAGGTTTGCCCGAAGGGAAAATTATAGAACAAGCATATGTTATCCTCCTCATCCTTGAAAAAAATAAAGAGGTACTCGTCGGCAATGACTCGGGAAAAAGGGAAGAAAAATTGAAGAATTTTATTGTAGTTGGTCACTCTTGAACATGACACTTTCACTCCATTACCATGATTGAGTGAGGTTGGGTTATTCCATTCACCGTTCATTTCACCATTGGTCCTCCACACCATCCATATTTTGAGGCTCACACTACCAATCCATCTCAGTGTCACCAATATGTTCAAGAGAAGTCATTCAATTGAGAATTCGCCATCCAGTTAATGCCTCATCCACTGTAATATCTTCACCCTCCATTTTTCATGACTACCATTCCTGAACCTTGTGTCGTCCGATTGTTTTCACCTGCACAAAATCATTTGCTTCATTTTGTGTCGTAGATGTGGTATACATTAAGGCCCTCCTATGATGGGTCACTTCTTGTCGACATCAACTGATTATCCAAGAATTTTACATAGAAACAACCCTTTCAGTACTTCGAATCTTGCATGCCTCAATGGCAACTTTCTCACTTCTGGCGATAGGTTGACATCAATGGCCTTCGACAGAAAGATTTTGTGTGGTGTTTGACAATAGATCATATATTCAAACCACGTGAATTGTACTGTAGTACCTTGAGGGTCATTATCATTATCAATGATTCGTCTTCCATCTGTTAACATATTACATTATTGGCTGGTAATCAGGCAATGTATTTCCATGTTCGACTTCATAACATCTTTTCACATGGATCGACTTGTACATCGGGCAAAGATTGAATGAGTTTGAAGAACCTAGATCTAGTTTCATCCATCCGAGTTGCGATATATTCAGGAATATAAAGACATCAAATGTATACAGAAGTTGCACAGATGGTCATCTAAGCTAGTGATGATGACTCTACATATAAAGAATCACGAGTTTGCAACTACAGACTATTATATGTCCTATGTACATGAAAATGAATTTATAAAGATAAGCATGGAAATGCCCACCTCAAATACATCATGAAAATAATATGATGATCATGTATTGCATTGTATCTTATACAGGTCACCTTCCAGTTCGAAAACCTCGGATCCTCATGATAAAGCATTTCACCCAACATCAAAAATTTATGACTTCATGCTTTAGGGGGTAGCTGTTATAGAAATATTTGGGCACTTCAACCCTAATATTATATCGATAAACTAGGGATTTTGAACCCCTAAAAGTGTTGTTTCATACCCTAAAGCATCATGGTGAACTGATTACATCATTCCCCAGAAGTTCCACCTGAAAACCCACTTAGAACTAGCCAAACTGGACCATACTGACTGCTCCACTATCGAGGTTTGATGCATACTAACTCCTACACTAGCTAGGTGTGATGCATATTGAAGAGGCCTTCTGTGGGGTGCGATGAGTGAGAATGGATATATGTCCAAGACAGTTTTCTAAGTGGATGCTCATGGACTGTTCTAGAAACTTCTCCTATGACACTTGCCTCTCTGAATTCGCCCAGGAATGAGTAAGAGATCCAGGAAATCTCCAAGTGCAACCAAGAACAACAAGTGGAATGAAACTAATAAAAAACACAGAGATGACTCACACCCTTGTAGACATGTATAAATGGATCCTCATCTAAGAGATCTAGAGGCTGGAATTTTGTAATTTGCAAGGAAGTGCTGATAGTGTGTCTTTGAGAAAGAGCATTGTATTGTTGGGTGATCTTGCTTTTCGTGAGGTGAAGAGGGCTTTGATGCTGGGAGGATGATGCTAGATTAGGCAGCTGGGTTGTGATTCTCCCTTCATATTTAATAAATTTCATTGAGTTTTCCTCCATACAATTGTGTATCTGTGAATGTTGTTATTTGTGAATGCCATTGTATGTTCATTTTATTTCTAGTTTTGCAATTCCTATGATATAATAGATCAATATGATTTGATGGTGTTTTGTTACTTTGTCTCTACAGGTATTCTCTAAGCAAGATAAGTCAGAGAGGAGTTGCAAGCTCTATCAAGGGTGAGAGAGATCAAGCAAGGAGTTAAGCGGAAGATCCAAGTTGGTTCCTTTGCCTCTCTCTTATCTATCATACATAGAGGAAATCCCAAATTGCTTTGATCGTTTATTTCTAGGATAGCTGAAAATCCTAGAGGGCTAGTCGATCGAAAAGACACTAGTTTTCCTGGAAATAGGGTGCTTCCCCTTTGTTCCCACTAGGAACTATTCCTCGAGGTCTTAACCATCTAAGAGTTGTTCCGCTAGGATATTGCCCTACACGACATATACCTTTTCTGTTTCCTCCTCCTAGAATATTTTTTGTCCCTATCATGGCTTCATTGACTCTCCTTAATATGACTTTGGGGGTTCCATTCTGGTACATTGATGCCATATCAAATAGTTCTCCTAGTCATCTCAGATGATATCATGCTTTGACCTCGTTTCGGCCAGTCCCTATGACCCCTATCACTTCTTCAGTTCCACCGCAACCTCAACATGAACCCACTCCTTGTGAAAGTATCTTGACAATGGGGAAAGGCCAAGAAGAAATAACCTAAGGACAAGGATCCCCAAGCTCCTCCAGCCTCAAAAGCTCCAAAGCCAACACCTCCATGCACTTTGTGTGAGGTTGTTGGGCATGCCACCAATAAATTTCCTAAACTTCCTCATCTCAAATCTTTAATTCATGAAACGTTTCATGAGTCTAATATCCCTGAGGTCCAAGTTACCTTACCAGATTCAGCCAAAATACTTAAAACGTTGCGCAAAAATCACTCTTGTGCCTTGTGCAATAATGATGGTCGTTATTCCCATTGTTTCCCTCATCTCGATGAATTTCGTGGTCGCCTCCAAGTGGTTCGCAACTTGGAGGCCACTCATAGTGCATCATCTACTCCTTTACCTATGGATTTTGGTATCACTAGTACACTAGAATAGAGGGACTCTAGCCCCACCATCCTGGTCACTCCCCTCGATGTCAAGATGAATGAATCCATAGTCCATATCCTTTACCTATTGTCATCCTTGAGTTCCTCATAGGAAAATAGTTCTAAGGTTTCTGCACATGCTCTTATCAAACCTCCTTCATCAAAAACCTAGGTCTCAACATCGATAGAGTTTCCATCTACTAGCTTGTTGTCCACTAGTTCAAATGATGCATATGTGAACCTTCTTTCTCAGGATGATGTCATAGGTATAGTGGTTGCATCATGTAGTCAATATTCTTCTTGTCTACCCATCTTCCATTCTGATGAAGACATCATGGAAGCTATGTCTACCCCTGATTTCCCTTGGGATGATATGCACTATCGCGCATACTTTCTTCCATATTTTTGAACCCAGAGGTTTTCCCTCTATCTTATTCATGATGATTAACAACGTATCTAATACCAATCCCCTTGGTATCTTCTAATCAATGATAACCTTTATCTCCATGATGTTGATTGTATCCTTCGTCATTGTCTCACTCATCATCATGGATAGTACCTTACATCATTCATAAGGACTTGGGTAAGGGTGCATATCTCTTAGAGAATTTCAAAGGCCAACTTCTTCCTAATTCTCGCAATGCACTCTACCTCAAGAAATTCTACTCATAGCATATCCCATTGATTTGCATGTATTTATTTTTGGTATTCATGTAGGTAGGTTACATCATCTCATTTTTTTTCTTTTGCACCTTTCAGATGGATCCATTATCCACACCGTATATTTGTTATGCCAACAGTGTGAGTCACTTCTCCAGGAATCTAGCCTCAATAGCATGGGGCATTTTCACCCCCTTGCATACGTTAGTTCATTATAAGGGTGTGTGCATTGGATCTACCACCAATAATCAGGAAAAATATGATGGAATGTTAGGTTTGTTAGTTGATGCCCCTGCTCATTGCATCCTTCATCTTCATGCTCATTTAGATT
The DNA here is from genome assembly GCA_000404065.3 of Pinus taeda. NCBI lineage: Eukaryota > Viridiplantae > Streptophyta > Pinopsida > Pinales > Pinaceae > Pinus > Pinus taeda. The sequence goes on along the minus strand of APFE030027886.1, from coordinate 163,693 downwards.
CCTTTTTTGTTGTCATGCACCTGAATGGTGTGTATCATGTGCATAACGAAATCCAATTTATAAAATATCTACAAGTTAAGTTATTGGTATGTGAATTTGAAACCATCACTTTAAATTTTGTTCCTATATCCCAAAATAACTATGTATATGCCATTGCAAATAACATTCTAGATTGGAATTTATCACATGTATACTAGAGAAGACGACCATAAACAAAACACATAGCAAACCATCATCTTCATATACAAGATGCATAACCATATTATGTATCACATAAAACAAATAAATATTTTTGGATTCCACCACTCTAAATACATACGGTATGCCCATACCATACTAAGTGCCACATAGTCCCCATGTTTGACTTAGTGGGTGAGGATGATTATAGACCTCCTCTAGTAGTTCATTCTCATTTTCCTATTCCCTTAATTATTCACAAGGAACAATCATTCCAAGAATGATTAAGGCCATTTATAGATGAGTAAGGTCACCTACCTGAAAGTCACAGATCCTAATTTCAATGGTCGTTTTATGCATTATGATCTCCACAAGATTTAGGTCTTTTTCCTCCTCTACCAATTCAACAAAGCTTAGTGTGGAAATTAATTAAATTGGAGGGAAACACCCTTTTATAGGAAAAATCCCAATTTTTTTTTTTCCACACCATAGTTTGGTTTGACAAACCATCAACACCATTGGAAATCTCTCATCGAGCACTATAATGGGTCTCTCTTCATTTTTGATGATTTGACACTCACCGGGGAGCCATTTTTCCAAGAAGGCTCACTTCATCGCCTCTCAAAATCGAATTTCTTCATACACGATGCTTGTACTTTGAAGAACACCTTCCCTTAGTTATTTCCGTATCATGTGTCAAATTTCTTCATGATCAACCATCATTTGGTGATGTTTTCATGGTCCCCGCTAGGCCTATTCTATGTGGCAGCATCATCGAGTAACCCTTGTTCAGAGTGTCCACGATGAGTTACCTTTTCATCCATGGAGTTTGTCTCACATCCCATTTTATCATGTCATATTATTCCATCCATATTTGCATACCATTCATCACATGTTTCCCATTTTTGCCTCCAGTCATACTGTCCACCATCCCTTCTGGAGTCTAGTCAGTCGTTGCCAGGTCAACCATATGCTTTATGCTCTGACAAGGGAAGTCGTATGTTTGTCCCTTATTCCCATTTTCTCCATTTTTGCTGGTGTCATTCCATCAATCAAATTACTATTTTCCCCCATGCCTTACTTGAGGATACTCCTTACCTCACCTATGGAGGGCCTTATTCTGTTGACATAAACACATCTATTCCACAAGAATGGCCTAGAGGGGGGTTTGGAAATGGATCCGTCAATACAGCCGAGGTTTTTGAACTTTTGAAGAATTTTCTAAGTTCTTCTTTATATGGACATTCTTGGGTCCAATGATCCTCGTCACATATAATACATGGACTTTTGGGTCTTTCATTCCTATAAGGGTCTGCAGAAGGTTTCCTAGGAGATGAGTCTCCCTGGTTTTTCTTCTTCCCTTGTTTTTTCTTCTTGCCTCCTGGTTGCTTGGTTTCTCTGCCTTTGTCTGTTGACATAGAATTTAATTCCAAGGCTAGAAGTTCCTCGTTTGCATCTTGACTCGAAACCATGCAGGCCTTTTTGGATGTGGCCTTTGCGGTTTTACTGCTTGTCGTGCGTATCACACCATCGCCGGCATGAGAGTCTTTGTTTGATTTAGGAGGCAGAGGGATGGAGAATTTCGGTCTAGGAGCATCAGGGGTTTTATCGTAGAGCATGCCAGACTGAGTATAGATCAAGTCAAGATATTGTACACGAGCAATAAATTGCTCTTCAGTGACGACTCCGCCCTTTGCCACATCTTCCGTAATAGCCGGTAACAGTGACTTAATAAACCATTCAACCAATAGTTGATCAGGAACATATTTTTTTACCATTCTGTGACGATGCCGCCACTCATGAATATGATCAGATATGTGAGTGGTTTTCATTTGTTTGAAATTGGTAAGCAGCTCAGTTCCTTTTTCGTACCTGACAAGTAACTGAAAATGGGTTAAAAAGGTTGTGGCTAGGGTACCGAAGTTATCAAATGAAGCTCTAGGCAGTTCAATATACCACTTTGCTGCAGGGCTAGTTAACGTGCACTGAAAGAGGCGAAGCTGAATCGAATCATCATTGAGAGTGTTTGATGAACATCGTAGATGAAAGGTCATCACATGATTCGATGGGTCTTCGCCCGGATTTCCATTGAATTTAGGAATATCTGACGGAAGTTTATGCGGGATAGCAGGCCACCAAGGGGCGTAGGCAATTGGATCGTTCGTTAGTCGACTTAGATCTGGTAACTCTAGAGTTGCCACGAAGGGCAACTATTGATTTAGGCTTGGTTGAGCAAACCCAGGATAAGATGGAATCGTTTGAGCAGTGGGTCTTTGCATACCAACATAATGCATTTGATGTTGGTAACTTTGGTAAGGTTGATGGGCATAACCATTATGATATGGTTTATACTTCTTCCCATTACTCACAAAGACTTGTTGCTCGTATCCTTGGTAAGCTTGCTGGAAGTGTGGTTATTGGTATTGCACCAACCATGGTTGTGAAGCCATGGAATGTTATCCAGCACTGACTGTTTGACCAAGATGGGGGTTGGGGTTCCCCATTTGAACCTCTGCCATTCCACTGGTGGGTGATTGTGGTTGTGTCGGAGGTATAAGAGATTTTTGTATCGCCACCTGCGAAACTTGAGGTTGGCATACAATTGGTGATGCTTTTATTTACGATACAGCCACAATAGTCGGTGTAATGGGAATGTTTGTCATAGGTGAACTTTGTTGTATTGAGCATACAACTCTTGGTTGTTGAGACAGGACCGGTACTGTTACACTGAAATTTGTCACCATGACTATCTATAGTTAATATGGCTCCATCAATAGTCATATTATCCTCCTTGTCAAGCCTCATACCTCTGCTCTTCATGTCAAACTTTAAAAAGAGAGAAAGTCACTTAAAAACATGTTTATCTCTGGGTACGCAGGTTCTCTCTACCTTGCCTGCGTGTACGCATCCCAAACACACTGTACCTGCGTACTTGTACGCTCTGTAAGCCAAAGGATGGGTGCGTACCCCTGGAAAGGTCAAAAGGCACGAGTTTCATCTTTAAAAAGTTACTTGTGGTCACTTCTAGAGCATTCTAGAAGATTGTTTGACATGTATAGAGCGCCTCCAGATGGTTCATGCATCCCTATGATAGAGGAACTTATCCCATCAAGAGAGGAGCTACCCCATCCAAAAGAGGGAGTATGCCATTGATGTTGGAATTGAATAACTTCCTCTAGAACACTATAAATGCAGGCATTGGGCCAGAGGAGGGAAGGTTGAAAGCTGAACATTCCAAAGGGTAAATGCTGCTGGAATTAGGACTTCCATTGTTAACTTGTGAGGAGAGATTACCATCCTTCTTGTTGCCATATTGGGAGTGGGTGAGCTTGTCAAAGTAGAGGAAATCTCTTGTTGGACCCTGGGAGGAGCTTGCACAACACCAAGGCTCAGGTTGTAATGGTTCCTTTTTTGTTTCCTTAATACAAATAAGTCCATTCTTCTCAATGATTTGTTGTTAATGAATTGTTTCATGTACTCCTTGGTCTATATGATGAAATGCTTTGTTTTATGAAATATTCAGGTGTTATGTAATCGTTTGACTGTTAGTGTATTCAGGTCTTAAAGTGAAGGAGGAGCTCATCTGGATCAGCAAGGCTGGACTGCTACGACAAGCGTTGGATTTAAGGTAGGATCGAACAACACTTGGTTTCTCATAGAATAATGTATGTTTAGAGAAGGATTGCTCTTGTTTGTCTTGTTTGTCACTAGAGAGTCTTAAACTCCTAGGGAGGTTAGGTATGTCCGCAAAAATAACTCTTTCCGCATGACAAATTGGCGACCATACTGGGGAATCCATTGATGTGATTGATTTTTCCTTTGAGCATTACTTTGATCTGAAAAGAGTCTTGTTTCTTTTGTTTTTTGGTTGCTTAACTATGTTTTTGGGTGGCTTAGCTTAGATTTGAGTTACAACTTAGGTTTTTTTTATTTTACGGTAGTACGCACCCTTTGCGTTAGACACAGTGCGTACTTGTACGCACTGTATCTGTGTACACAGAGCGTGCACGCACCTGGTTAAACAGGTTGCCTGCGTACCCTGTTAAAATTAAGAAAATTTCCTTTTTTATCACTTTTTCCTTTTGAATTTTGTTTTTCTTAGTCTTTACTGCCCAGATCCACTGGTTGACTGTCAAAAAATCTTCACCTATACTTTTTCCATTAGTGTCGAAAGTTTTAGTGAAATTCCTTGAGATTTTAGCCTTAGGGTTTTGGTTTTTATATTGGTCCTGTAGTGACTTTGGGTTTGGAAGTCGCAAAGCCTTAGATATCTCTGGTTTTGTCAGTCTTCTTAGGAGTCGGACCAGTCACAAAATCTACCCTCGTGAGCGACCTACCTTTGTGTTGCCTCTTTGCAAAATTTCAATTAGCTTGTTCATTTAAAGTTGTGAATTTCATTTTCAAAAAGAACAAAAAGAGATTGAGTTTTTGTTTTGATTAGTTTGTGATTATGCATAAAATAGTCCTTGGATTAATCATTGCCATGTAAAACATCCTGGAATCATCATAGTAAGCTTTTGCTTCTTAGATTAACTTGTTAGTGAAAGATTAGGTAAATTTCCTTTGATTTGCTTTTGAATGATTTTTCATAGATTTTCATAGATCTTGAAATTTATTTGATTAGATTAGTTTTACATGCTTTTATTAAATAGGAAAATAACAACGATCTCCTTTGCAAAGTTTGCTTTAGAGTAGCATTTGACGTTTTTGAAAGAGAAAGGAATTTTTTCATGAAGTAAAGAGTGGTCATGTTTTGTGCTCTTTGAAAGATAAAGAGAATTGTTTCTTTGATTGTCTTTGAGAAAGTTGTTTTTATTGAAAAGATTGCATTCTCTCAACTCTCTTAATTAGAACATTCATTGAAAAGAGAAAATTATCAAATCATCTTAGGTGCATCTTTTAGAGAATTGGAGTCGAGTCTATACACCATCAAGTTTCATCTCCATCACCTTTGTCTTTAAAGAACAACCATTAAAATCAACGCTTAAAGTAAAATTAACTTAGAAATTTTTATTTTCTAGGGCTCTGAAGCACCAACATAGATTAGGATAGTGTCTTGGAGTAGGTGAGTAATTAACTCTCCAAGACTATTAAAACCAAACAAGTAGCTTATCTTGTGATAGAATAAATCCAGCTATTACATTTGTATTCTTGGAAAGCTCCTCTTAAAGGAGAAGCACGAGCTCGTGTCTGAACCAGTGAGGGGATCAATCCTCCCTCGTTGGGAACAACGCCAGACACGCACGTATTACAAGCGGTAAACCTCAAATTGAGGAGCCAGGGGATCACTTATCAGTAAACCTTGGATTGACCATTGTCAAGGAGCCGGTAAGGGGATTGAGCTTGTTACTCTGCCCTTGCATGCTGTC